>CAUYRT010071924.1:0-57903 GCA_963574885.1 Lepilemur ruficaudatus
TCATATCAATAGATGAGGAATAAACATTTGACAAAAATCTAACACTCATTTATGATTAAAAAAACTCTTCAGGGCATCGAGGTGGGAGGTGGCAGAGGAGATGGATAAATTCACAGCTAATGGGTATGATGCGCGATGTCCGGGGGTTGGGCAGTGCAAAGGCAATATATGTAACCAAAGCATTTGTACTCCTGTGATAGTCTGAAATTCAAAATAAATAAATAAAGATAAAATAAAAAAATAAATAAACACCACCACATAAAAAATAAATATATAAAAATATATCATAATTTTGAGTATTTTACAAAAAAAAAAAAAAAGAAACATGACTATGATGGCCATGTGAGCCCCTGCTGGGGCCCCTCTCAAAACTTTGGAAAGGGCTCATGTAAGTGAGAAGCCTTGCAACTTCAGCTTTTTTAAATCCACAGTCATTCCACTTCAGCCTGGAATCAGCCATTTATAAAAGAACTTAGTTTCCTTTTGTTTGTGAATACTTACTGCTACTAGTTCTCATTGTTTCCAGACATTTTTACTAAATAAAGTTAGAAAATACGTATCTTTAAAAGAAGGGAAATGTATCATGTATTCATGTAAATATTTTCAATTCTAAATTAAAATTGCATGGTTTTACTTAAAATCTTTCATTTTTATATTTGTATGTCTTTTATTTTATGTTGAATATGTTAATTCCTGAAGATAACTTATTCATTTTATTCACAATAGATATTATATAGATTCCAAATAACAATACTAATATACTTACCAATAATAAGTTGAATTGAGTTTAAAAAAATAAATAAAATTAAGCAAGGTACAATCCAGGAGCAAGGTGAGAATCATGAAGCATGAACAAGAACAGTGTGAAATCTAAGGCTCAATGTAACTAGAATGAAGGATCTATTTGTAGGAGAATATATGATACCAGATAGGAAATTTGTTGAGTGCCACGTTAAGCAGCTTTTATATTATTGAGAATGCTCTTAAAAAGCAAGTACTTGCTTTTATCACAAGAATAAAGTGATCTGATTTGAATTTTTGAAAAAGACTCTGGAATAGGAGAGAGAGCACGCCAGCAAGAGACCAGCGTGGTGTGAAAAATACACTAGGGGAGAGCCTGAGTGACTGTGGAAATCAGGACGCCACCCAGTTACTGCAAATGCTTCTTGTGATCACTGTAACAATAGTCAAGGAGACATTGAACTTCAGCTGGCAAAAAATAACTGCATTTATTCGCAAAGTTGGGTCTTTATAGAAAAATTATCATAAATGAGAAAGGAGAGAAAATAGCATTTTTCATTTTATCTCACTCCTATTAGTCAATAAAAATATATTGAGCTTTTTCTATATACCAGGAACTGGTGGAAATATAGCATTGAATAAGACAAACATTGTACTTGCATCTGTGGAGCTTTTAGTCTTGCAAAAAAAAAATGAATAAATGAGCAAAATTGAAGATGTTCTAAAAGTTCTAAATTCTAAGTATGTTGGATAATTCTGATGTTGTTGTGATGGCTGTGGTTGTTATAATACTATATTTCGTATGTTTCCCAAGCAAAATAATGAAACCATAAAGGTTTGGTTTCCCCCTGTCCTTTTGTCCTTGTGTCTTCTCACCTTTCAAAATTATACCCTGTTATTAACCCTGAAACTGACCACCCTCTCTCTCTTATTCTTAGACCCAACTTGATGTTGGGTCTAACCACATCCGTTAGGTGTGAATTTACCCATTACCTCCTGCCCATTACCCCCCACCTGCCTGACACCTTATGAATGTTACTTCCCATATATGCATATTAGTGTTGATAGATTACTACCAATTTAATGGTGAGGACATGTGGTGTTTGCTTTTCCATTCTTGTGATAGTTCACTTAGAAGAATGGGCTCCAACTCCATCCAGGATAATACAATAGGTAGTTCACCATTTTTTTTTTGGCTGTTACTCCATGGTATACATATACCACAGTTTATTAATCCACTCATGTATTGATGGGCACTTGGGTTGTTTCCACACCTTTGCAATTGTGATAAAATTACAAAATTGTGATCAAATTGTGACCCTACTTGATAACATAATAAAATGATAGTAAACCCAATAAACTAATGCTTACAATGCTTATTCAGTGCAATTATGTTATAGAGATGACCCACTATATTAAAAAAAATGTCCCCAAGCCTGCCTGTTAATTCCCCTTAGTATGATAGAGTTTTACACAATGGAGTACAGAATAGCAGAGGAATTATTTTGAGTAAAATGATACTTTTTATTGCCCCTGCAAAACACAACAGCACAAGAGATGATTTTCTACATATGCTGTGGAGCTACCCTGATTATATTGTATGTTAAAGGTAAAAATTCTGTCTTGGTATCTTTTGTAGTTACTCCAAAGACTTGTCTTGATACTGTATGTTTCCTTTTGGTTGTCTATTATTTTCTCACCAAGTCTAAATAAAAATGACTGATGCTTTTGCTTTGTAAAAATTGAGTCACAAGATAATGACATTTCTTAAGATCTCTCACTTGACATGTGCTCAGGTGAAAGCCAAAACAAATAAGGAAATTTGCCTCAGATAGCTTTGAATTTTCTGTAAAATAGGGAGAAAATTAGTTCCCTGAGTAAATAAAATTTAGAGGCTTGAGTAGGAGGAAATGCAGATCATCTGTTCAAGAAATTGAGATATGATAACAGCAATAAATACATTAATTGTGGTAACTAGAATATGGGAATTGGAAGTGATAGGAAGGCAACGAGGTACAGTTGTGGGTTTGGAAACCTGGTAGATAGTAGTAATTGCTAGCATTTACTGAGCATGGGTAATAATATATGTTGAGCACTGTGCTAAGTGTTTAACATGGATTGCCTAATAAATTCCTTATAACAAATCAGCGTGGTGGGTATCAAGATTATATATGTTTTGCAACAGTGAGTTTAGTTACTTGACCAAGGCCACACAATTTGTCAGAGGCATAGCTTGGACTCACACTCAGCTCTATCATGAAAGTTCATCATCGTAACGACTACACCCCCTTCTTTGCTCTCTGTTGTGCTACTTAGTAAATTATACCAAGCTAGAGGGTCTTGGCTGAAATAAAGCATGATGAATGGAAGATCATCCATATGAAGCCATAATTGAAAAAAAGCAGTTGAGTGGAAGGTATGTGCTGTAAAATTACTTAGGAATTTGTCAATATGAAACAGTCAACAAATATTTGGGGGACACCAACCGTTCATGACCCAAATTAAGATTTTGAAGAAACTCAGTCAAAATCATTCTTAAAAAAACAATGTATTAAAGCTAGGTCATAAAAGAGAACACGTGAACTAGGTCATAGCCCATATAAAACCTAAAAGTTAAGGAACTGGTACATATTTTTCTTTTATGGTTTTTAGCTAAATCTGTTATACATTTCTCTTTTGGTTTTACACTTCAATACTTTCATTTATTTGCTTTTTCCACATTCTGTTTTGTGATTTTCATCTTCTTAAAATTAATTTTATTTTATCCTACTAATTTCTCTTAGCTAATTTTTTTAATTTTCTCTCTACTTGAATTTTATGTGTAGGCATTTTTTTTTTTTATTTCTTGTAGGTGGGAATGTGAATCAATACAATCATTTTAAAATTATATTTGGCAAATTGTACTTAAAGCCTTAAAAATATTCAGAAACATTAACTTTGCTATTCTATTTCTAGAATCTTCCATCCCTGTAGAAATGAACATAGATGTACACAAAAATTTAGCTTCAAAGATATTTACATGGTGTTTGTAGTAGTGAAACACAGGAAACTGCTTAATTGTTCAATAAGGGATTGATTAAATTTATAATTAGTACCCATGCCTTAATAAATGTATTTCTCTTCTTCAAATGTATGCCCTCCTGAAGCATGGCCTAGAATGTTCTCAAGGACTTCCTGGAGTCTCTTGCCCTTATAGAATCCTCCCCAATTCCTCCAAGAAGACTTGATTAAACCCTCTGCCCTCTTCTATACTTATCTAATTCTGTCCAAACATTTGTGCTCACTGTGTGGTATGACTGTCTATCTCTTTGTATGCCTATTCTCCCTTTTTCTAGATTATGAGGTTTTTGATAGTAGGAATCATGTTTTATGCATCATTTCACCAATCTTACCTAGAAGTATGCCTTGCATATTATTGACATTCAAAAGTATTGGATGATGGGATGAGTGTTGGTTGGGCAAACATTTTTTATACTTCAAACAACTACATAACAATGTTAAAATACATAATGTTGATGATAGCAGTTTATATTTTTTGACTTAGTTTGATTAGATAAATATTTATTATCTTTTCCTAATTAGACAAGAAAAATAGGCAAAATCTAGAAAAGTTAGAAAATAGATAAATTGTAGAAAAGAAAATAGAAATTTCCCATAATTCCAGAAGAATAGCTTTTGGTTCATTTCCTTCCAGAATTTTCTCTAAGGAATTAGATAGAGATAGATTAGATGATAGATAGATAGAGAAATACAAATGCATAAATATATACAAATATACCCTTTTTTGTATTTGAAGGATTTTAAGAATAACTGAAACAGTCCAAGAATTTTTGGTCATCATGTTAACATTTGCAAATGCATATTTCATTTGCAAATATTTACAAAGAGCTTTCTTTTTTTATTTTACACTTCAAATAACTTGCGCTATAGAAATATTTTCACAGTCTAGAAATTGTCTCACTATTTAGCTAAGGGAAAATGTTTTTAAATGTAATTTGGTGACTAAATCACATTTTAAATAACTTCCCAACTCTATCTGCAATCAGCTGTTTAGTTCCACAGGCTCCCTTTCTTGTAAAAAATTAGAGATGACTTGACCTCATTAGTAATCTACATAAGAGTGGAGGGTTTGGGGGTAGCAGGCAAGATTAAACTCATTAGTGTGCAGTCATTTATGGGTTATGTATTGCATTAAACTTTAACCAGAGAGCCAATGGAGGGCCTATCCAGTCTTTGGCTTATAGTATAACTAATGTCAAAAACCTAAAGAAATTAAAATCCTCACCAAGATGTTCATGACTGCCCTATGATTTAGATCTTCAGGTTTCTTACTTCATTATACTTCAACACCCACAAGGGCTGTTGGCAGATTTACCTGGTTTAGGCCAAACACAAAATCCTGTGTATCTACTCATTCATTGCAAAAAAAGAAAAATAAAAGAGTCAATTATACAAAGCATTTGAGATAGCTATATATTTTATTTTAAAAATTGGCAAGGGAGGTTGTGGAGTAGGTTATGGTCTCAGCTGACAGCTGTTACTAAGATGGACTGGAAATTTAGGCAAAAGCCAAATTATAGAGGCTAACACCTTGTTGAAATATTAGAGTTGCCCAGAAAATTTATCAAAAAATCAAAACAAAACAAAAACAGGAGTCCTTGGCCCACTGTAGATTTATTATTAAGGCAGAGGTTTCTGGAGCCTGCGTTTTAAAGAGGAAAACCAGTTGATTTCTGTGCATATCTAATCTTTAAGAGCCACTGGGCCAAGAAATGTTTACCTTCAACCAAAGCCAAGAATAGAAGAGAAATTTGCTATATTGAAGATAGGATGGATGAGTTATTTTTAGGCATGTAGAATTTGAGATACATGTTGGAAATCCAAGTATGGGTTTCCAGTAAGAATTGGGAAATACACCAACATAGCTTAGGAAACACCACAAGACTTAACACACATTTTGGAATCAGACTCCCCATCAATCACATCAGTAGTAAGTGAAACCTTGGACACAGATGTGCTCACCCATGGAGAATGTGCAGAATGAGAAAAGATGAGAACTGAAGACCAAATCAGAGGTACAGGAAGAAAACTCCAGTCAGCCAAGGTAACTCTAAAGTCCCTAGCACCAAGCAAAGCTCTGAGGGAGCCTGAAAGGCAGCTGCAGATGTACTTTATCTGCACTTTATGAACACAGAATAAGGTATGATTTGGAGAGCACTGCAAAGACAGATTTTACGTTTAAGAGTAAGAATCTGCCTTGTAGAAGAAAGACTTCCGAATAGCCAGATTTTGCCAATAAAAACACGGACAGCACAATTGATTTTAAATATCAGATAAACAATTTTTGTTAGTGTGCATCCCAAATTTTGTGTAGCACATACTCACACTTAAAAAATATATATATCGCTCATTTGAAATTCAAATTTAACGGGGTGTCTTGTGTTATACCTGACAACCCTATTTCTGGATTCCTCTTTACCTTCAACCCCCAGCCAGGACACACACTAATTATGGCTTAAATCATTGGTCCCAAGATCTTAATTAAAACAAACTTCAAAATAATTTGGCCGAAGGTTCATTTGATAAATTGAATTTTAGTTAACTGATCAATGACCTTAGAAAAAATCTATAAGCTTCAGAAATTAATTTTTTTACATTTTTACTGGCCAAGATTTGAAAATAAAATGTTTAAAAAATTGCTTACTCGTATTTGTATTATAATTGTAACGTGAGCCTACATCTAATATGGTTTAAATTGTTTAACAGAAAAATCTCAACGTAATAGCAAGAAAAATCTCTGATCTTTCTGAAAATACATTGGAGATAATCATAGAGAGTTTCTGGGCAGTGAAGCAAGCACAGTGGGGGAGTTCAGCAGAGACTACTCAGAGTGGAAGTTATTATCTTTTGTCAAAGAACTCTCTTGAACTTGCCACAAAGAAGGAATTCCTAAGCTGGCTTAGCAAGGAATCAAAGGCAAATTTTCAGAAATGATGGAAATGTACGCCATAAATAAGAAGAATCTCTTCCCTTTCACATGGGAACACTTCTAGAATTTATTGTTATGCTTCACGTTGAATTTCTACCTTTGAATCTGAACTTTAGGGGACCACAAACAGGGATTGATAGTAGTCTAGAGCTAGTGCCCAACCCTACTGACAACAATTCATGTAGATCAGTGTATGTGGTGTCCCCTGCATCAACCAGGCTCCTCTGAAGAATGAGGACCTTTATCCCCAGCTGCTCAGACTGCTGCCAGAAGGCACTCACTCAGCTGTCAGCCCTCTTTGGGGATTGACTTAGCTGAAGAAAACTGCTTTGATCAATATCTCATCTACTTCCAGGGGCAGCCCTCATCCAAGCATCAGTCTTCTAGCACCAACTCAAGACAACTCTTGGGTCGTCTCAGTTTCCCAATCTCCCTTTGGAGTTAGCTGAGGCCTTTGTTGAGACTGCACCGTAGCTCAGCTTCTCTTTCTAACAAATTCTGTTTCTTTCTGTTACCTTCCACAGGTGTTGATCCCAAAAGCACTCCCTAATAAATGCCCTACATGCTAATCTCTATGTTAATCTGCATCCCAGAAAAACCAACTAGCAACAATATGGCCTTGGGAGTAAGACAATTCCTGCATAATTGGAGACAGGTGAGGACCAAACAAAAGGACTAAGCATACAACCAGGTCTAAAGTATCTCATCAGTTAACTAAATGTTTTCAACAATACTCTAGAGAGGATATATTGGGACTTCATACCAGATCACATGTTACTTTATAGTGGAATTTACAGTTATGTATAAGAATATTTGTGATTAATTAATGTCATTTGAGAATTCACCTATAAAGCAGACACAAAGTACACTTGTAGATTATTTCTTTTGTTTCTTACAATTTCTTATAACTGTCTAGTCTCACTGTCTACAACTTATTTTAACATAGTGTAGACAGTGTATTAATTTAGTCTACACCCTAGGGACTTTTAGTTAACATTTGAAGTACACTAATGAGGCATATGCACAGCAGGGGCAGTGAATAAGGATTTGAAAGACCCTAATCATGAAACCACACTGGAGAGGCTAGAAGCAACTTAGAACAAGTCTTCACATTTTTCCATCCGCATATGTAGTAGAGGTTTTGTTAATTAACATAAAAGGTGTTCAAATATTTTTTTCATTGGTGTGTGTCTTTCAGGATAGACAGTTTTCCAGAAATATTATTAAATATATAGAACTCTTCCCTTGATACAAGAATCTGAGAAGCACAGTAGCCTAACACCTAAACAACACAGAAAACTCTATTCTTTCTGTGCAGCACTATGGAGAATTCTTTTTTTATTTTTCTGGAAAGTTATCAGAAAGCTTATATGAGTGCCTAAAAGCATAGTTTTAGTATCTACTAAGTTAAGCCTCCTCTCTATTTCTTTTTTAAAAAATTTTGTTGCCTCTTCTTAGATATTTTTTTATTTTATGTGAATTTTATGGTCATTCAGTATGCTCCCCAATGGGATCCCATACATTTATATATAAATTCAGAGAATTTATATCATCATAGTATTGTCTTCCCATCCAAGATGATATGCTAATTTGCTTGACAATAGTAATCACTTCACTGTGTATGTGTATATCCAAGCATCAGGCTGTACATGTTAAATACATACAATTTTTAAAAAGATGGCATGTCCTTTCATTATGCCATATATAGTCAGTGTAGTGGTTAAGGGCATGAAGATTGAACCTGGATTCAATTTCTGCTTCTGACACTTCCTATTTATGTGACTCTGTGTAAGTTTTCTCTCTGTATTTTTGTTCCCTTTTCTTTAAAATGGGAATGAATAATAATATCATCAGTCTCATCTAGGAGTCTGAGACACAAATAATAATAATAAGACACAAATAATAAGCTTTAGCCTGGTTCATAATAAAGGCTATGTGTTTGCTATTATTATTTTATTTCCTGTAATTCAATAGTATATAATAGCTTTTCTTCACATTTATATTATACCATTCTTTTTAAATTTATTCATAAATACATTATTGCATTTATTGTTATTGTGGGCAAAACAGTTCCCCCCTTTGTATTAATATTATTATCAGTGATTGCTAATATAAAGGAGCTTTTGATTTTTATATTGATCTGATATCCATCCTTTCTCCAAATTCCTTGAATAATTCTAGATAATTTTGGCTAGATTCTGTGAGCTTTTTATGTGTATTATTATATTATAACAAAAAAAGAGAGAAAGAAATAAGGAAAGAAAAAAACAAAGAACAATCTGAATACTTCTTTATTTAGATTGTTTTAAACACCAAGAATGATGTTGATAATATTAGTGATAGAATTTATGCCCTCTTTCAGGCTTTAATGGAATGGCTTTAGCATTTTAGAATGATGTTTGCTTTAGGAATTTTGGTAAACAATGTATATTTTAGAATTTTACTTCTCTTCTTATTTTTTCAGAGATTTTATTAAGAATGGTTGCTGATTGCTATTAAATACATTTTGACTATTTTGTCATTATTAAATAATTGTCTTCTGTAATATTTTGATTAAAATAAATTATATTGATTTTTTTCTTAATAATTAAATTTTTGAAATAAACCCTACTTGGTCACAGCCTTTTGATACACTACTAGATTCTCCTTGCAAATATTTAATTTAGAATTTTGCATCTACATTCATGAGTAAAATTAAGCTAAATTTTCGTTTTTCATATGATCTTTATCAGTTCTCATATTAAGGTTTTGTTCAAGAAACCATCTGAAGCTCTTCACAATAGATGTTCTTATTCTAAATGAATAAAGTTGTTTGATAATATCTGAAAAGTGGTTTGATTGGGAAGAAATGCTTATGATGATGTTTGATTAGGGAAAAATAATTATAAGGACCACCTCTATAGTATTTCAAGTCTCTCTTCATTTTGTTCAAAATATTGTTATGTTTTATTCATTATTCATTACTTGGATGGGTTCTTCAACCAAAACAAAGCAAAGCAAAATACTTAGCATGAATAAGGTACATAGATCCTGGCTCCAGTTTTTGACTATTGTTCTTGCAGGAGGAATATTCACATAAGCTTGTCTGGACTTTGTTACAGATCCTGAAATAGAGAAATTGAGAATTGTGAGTGTTTCCATGATTATGCCAGTAAGTATCAGTTATCAGTTTGAAAAAGTAGTGATTTACCAACTTCCAAGCTCTTCACAGACTGAATGAAATATGGGGAATTTAATAGCCAATTTCTTAATACAATTGATATCTTTACACCTTCATGAATTCATCTTTTAAACATTCTGACATATTATATTAATAAGTGGTAAGAGCTTCCTTGTTTACATCATAGAGAATAGTGAATTTAATTACGGGACATAATTCTTTTGATTGCATACTATAGGATTCTCAATACTTAGAAAGTGACCATTCACCAAATTCATGAAAAGGAAATTTCATATTAACACACAGTAGGTGAAAATTCACACTCAGAATCTGGATCGTATAAATCATCCATACTCTCAAATGATCATGCATAAGTTTCAGTTCTGTGAGGCTGAAACATCAAGAGATGCCTGAGCACAAATCTGTAAGTCCTCTCTGGTCTATTAAGGTGAAATATTCTCACCCATAACAAAATTAACCCAGGAATCATAGATGATATGCTGGTTATATTTTTAAAAAATAAATACATCATTTGTTCAATTAAAACTTTATAGACGGAAATGATTGATGATTTGGTAAACTTCCCAGTTTCAGAAATGTTTTCAGGATGGATAGATAGTGTTAAAAATCATCTATGTGCTAAAAATCCCAGCTCGTACTCTTTTTGCTGAACAGACTCATCTGTCTGAGTACCTTCTATCGCTACACGTGTGACTCTTCAGAAACATAAAGCTTAATGCATTCAAAACCACACACTGGCGCTCCTGAAAATCTTCTCCACCCCTATCCTTCTGCATGTTTTTATTCCAGACAGAAACCTGAGAATCATTCTCGATTCCTTTGTTTCCTCATTGCTCACAATGAATTCTCCAGTCTTTTCTATTTTGCTTCTCAAATACTTATGTCATCTTTCCATTTTTCTTCAAGTCCAGTGCTACCACCTTAATCCAAACTTCCATAATCTCTTATATAAACAACAATCTAACTGTTCCACTCATCTACTCTGCACGAATCATGTTTGCATTATAAATGTCTGTTTTCTCCTTATGAATAAATTCCATCAGTTTTAGGACAAAGATCAAAGGCCTTGATGGGATCTAATAATATGTGCATTACCTGAGTTAACTCTTGCTTCATCTTCTCTCCTCCTTCCTTTGGCCTTCAGGCTCCACAATGACCTTTTTTTTCAGTTCCTTGGAAGTATCAACATGCATCTTGCCTTGGGACTGCTGCCTTTCTAGGCTTGCTCTTCCAGTATGACTTAACTACCCAATTGTTGTCATCACAGTTGGGGATTATACATTTTATTTTTCTAGTTCTTTATCAGATATCTTATCCACTGACTGTAATCTCTTTGAGGATAGAAATAATGTCTGTTGAGTTCATCACTGTATACCCATGCCTAGGATTGCCAAAATTAGCAAATCATTACAGAATGCATATTTCTTTTCCCTCTCCAAAACTTATGCAAGTTCTTTATAGCCTAGATTAGAAACTGCTAACCACTTCCTTTTAATGTTACCAAGTAAAAAGAGTTCTGACAGGTTACATCTCATCTCACATGGGACATTCTTACGCTGAAATATTTATCTCTTGTTCAATTTGAAATTCAAATTTAACTGAACATCCTGTATTTTATCTGAGAACCTTACCTATACCCAAGCTAGTGTCTAAAACATTGCAAATGCTCAATAAACATATACTGAATAAATGAACTTAGTAATATGTTCCTTATTTTGAGATACATTATAGTTTGTGTTTTGTTTTGGTTCTATTTTGTTCTTTTCGTACAGGATCTCACTCTGTTACTCAGGCTAGAGTGAGATCCATTATTCTCAAATGCTTCTTTTTATTATCTTTAAGATGTATCAAATAAAGAACCTTAGCAGAGGTGGTTAAGAAGAGCTATAAAAAAAGCAGAATCTTCTGGTAATTTTAATCAATTACTACTGATGTTTGGAGTTAGCAAATCAAGTAGCAGTACACCTTAATAATGACACCTGTATGAATTCTAATCACGTCAGTATTGACTACCCATTACATAATTGCAAACTAATTTAGCATCTAACAAAATCTAAATTTCCTTTTATATTGTTAATATTTAATATTCTAACAGGGAAACAATTTCTAATACAAGTTAATATTTTTGAGATAGATTGGTTGGTGAGTTTGGACATGGAATCGGCAGTGAGACAGTAAGTCAAAGTCAAGTTGTTATTCAAATGTAGAATTCTCTAATCAGGAATTATTCACAGCTACTAAGAGTTTTGAAAAGTATATCTTGATTCTGGACTCTTTAATGAACTTTCAGATTTATACACACTCTACTTACATCCAAAAATGATAATAGGGCAACTTGCAACAAAAGCTCAGGTACAATAACAAGACAATTAATATCAGATTAAAAGAAAGGAAGTGTGCTAGTTGTTCTCAGTTTGTTCCCAGATCCACAGTTGCTTTTCAGTGCCCTGCTTTGTGCCCTGGCGTGGAGTTGAGGTGCATTAACCTCTAAGGACTACATCATTCAGCTCATTGCTCTCGATTTAGTATCTGTTTTAGGCTGGGAGGCACCATCAAGAGAAGGAAGACAGGAGAGAGGGAATAGACATTTGTCCCATTCTCTTCCTCCTTGCTACACTGTGGTTTTGACAGAACTGTACCTTTCTGTAGAAAAACTCCTGTATAGTGACCCCCACTGCATAGCACTACAGGTTGTGGTGTTTTCATCCTGCCCTTTCAGGCCTGGGAGGGTATTGACTACCTCTTCTTAATCATCTCTGGGTGTTTCAACATCTCCTCTTGATTGCCAAATAAAAATATATCCAGACTTAGGTAAAGAGAGAATTTATTAGAAAAGTCTATTGTAAGAAGGAGGATGTTCTGATGGTAAGATCTACAAGAGTCTCAAAGGTCAGGCAGGAGACAGGTTCTTATATATGGAAGGGTAAACAGGGCTAGAAAGAACCCAGTATGGACAAGTGGAATGAGCCAGTGACGGTGGTCAGACCGTTGAACAGGAAATATTTTTCGCTGGACTCTTAAGGAGGGATGCTTTCACATCCCAACCTGGTGCTGGTTCAGGCTGAGTGTGAATAAAAGTTAAAGCACTTGGGGGAGGAAGAAGTTTGACTAAAGTTTGGTCAAATCAAGTTACCAAGTATTTTGTCCGGAGAGATCAGTGGTTATAACAGTCATGTTCTAATTACTGGGAAAATGCCCTTCCGTGATGGGAGAAAGACTTTTAGTTAAAATTTTTGAGTAAAATTGGTCTTCTTATTTATTATTAAATGCTTCCTTTAATAGAATTCATTTTAATTGAAAATAAAATTCACTTTCCCCCAAAAAATACTAATTGCTATCTAAAAATTATGTTATATAGGGTTACAACATGATTCCCCTTGTTCTTATCATTTTTCTTTCTTTAAATAGAAATTGCCAGATGTTTTTGAATGCCCTTTGTTGTAAAGAACTGACTCAGTTTTTTATCTCAAGAACTAAGATTGAAGAAAATTTATAGATAGTCAGAGCCGACCTTATCGTGCTTAGAGAAAGGAGAACACTACTATATTAAAAGTGGCACCTTTCAGAAAAGAGCAGATTCACACTTGGTCTAGTCTAAAAAAAAATTACTATTATACGCGAGAAGGAGATAAGAACAAAAAGCAGTTAACATTTTGAAGCAGCATCATGCAGAAGGAACTTATTCAAAGACAAAATTTTAGTTTCTGTCTAGTACTTGTTAACCATGGGAGCATAGGCAAATTCACTTGAACACTGACGTCCCATTTTATTTCCTGGAAAAAAATTGAAGATAATAATATATGCGCTACAAACTACTTGCAGTTCTTGTAAAGATAAAAAGAGATAATGGAATTGGGAGATTCTTATAACCTGTAAAATTGGAATATCGATACAATGTGTTATTATAGACATTTCAGAATATTCCACTAAGATGTAAAAAGAGTTAGCTAAGGATACATAACCCTATGTATCTGATTTGACTGAAATACCTCATCCTTCACCTGTATTTGAAACTTTAAATAGTAAGAATTGTATTATTATATTTTATTAAAATTTGAATACAGGCTTCAATCTTGAACTCTTAGATTTTTCTAAATGTGACTTCCTCCTTAAAACTCATTGTTTCACAAACTTGTAGAAATCAAGGAATATCTATGTTAAGAAAAAAGATATAAATTATATTAATAATCTGTTTATAGAGATACCCTCATTACATAAACCATATAAAAAATGAACGTCAGTTTTTATTAAACTGTTTATTTGGAGATGATTTTAGATTCATATGCAATTTTATGAACTAATACAGAGAAATCCTGTGTGCACTTCACCCAATGGTTAAATCTAGCACAATTATACTACAATATCACAACCAGGTTGTTAGCATTGATACAATTATGGTACAGAACATTTCTATCACCACAGGAATCCCTCAGGTCATATTTTTGTAGCTACATCCACTTCTCTCCCACCTCCTCTCACCCCTTAACCCTTGACAACCACGGATCTGTTCATGTCTATGATCATTTCAAGAATCTTACATAAATTACATTAATATTTAAATTAAATGTTATATAAATAATACTATGTAATCTTTTAGGATTGGCTATTACAAATAAAGCTGCTATAAATATGTGTACACAGGTTTTGAGTCAACTTGTTTTCATGACGGGATAAATTACAAGAATGTAATTACTTGGTCAAATGGTAGTTGTGTGTTAAGTTTTGCATGTGTATGTGTTTTCTTAACTGCCAACTGCTTCCAGAGTGGTTGTATCAGCTTACATGGCCACCAGAAATGTGTGAAAGTCCCAGTTTCTCTGCCTTTTCACCAACATTTAGTGGTGTCATTTTTTTTTTATTTTAGCCATTATGATGGGTATGTAGTGGCATCTCACTGTGATTTTAATGAAGATCTTTTTTATGTGCTTATTTGTCATCTACAGATCTTCCATGAAATGTCTCATTATGTATTTTGACCATTTTCTAATTTCATTGTTTTGTTTACTGTTGAGTTTTAAGAGTTCCTAATGTATTCTAGATACTAGTCCTTTGTCACATATGTAGATTAAAAATAATTTTTTCTACTCTGTAGCTTCTCTTTTCATCCCTATAACAGTGCCTTTCTCAAAGCAAAAATTTTTCATTTTAATGAGATTCAATTTATCAGTTTTTCCTCTTACAGATGTTCACAGCATCTTCACCAGGATTAGATTCCATCTCAAGAAACTACTTTCTTTACTTATCCATAAAACGTACTGGTCATCATTCAAGTTTTATCATGAGATCATAGCAATTCAGCCACATCTTCTGGTTCCACTTCTAATTCTAGTTCTCTTGCTATTTCTACTCCATCTGTAGTTACTTCTTGAACCACTCAAGGTCACCCATTAGGTTTGGAATCAACTTCTTCTAAATTTCTGTTAATGTTGGTATTTTGACCTCCCACAAATCATGAATGTTCTTAATAGCATCTACAATGGTGAATCTTTTCCAGAAGGTTTTCAGTTTACTTTGCCCAGATCTATCAGAGGAATCCTGTCTATAGCAGATATAGCCTTATAAAATGTATTTGTTAAAAAGTAATAACTAGACGTGAAAGCCAAAATGATTCCTTGATCCATCGGAGGAAGACCAGATGCATTAACAGGCATGAAAACAACATTAATTTCCCTACATCTGCATCAGAGATCTTTGGTGACCAGGTGAATTGTCAATAAGCAGTAATGTTTTAAAAAGAATCTTTTTTTCTGAGAGTAGGTCTCAACAGTGAGCTTAAAATACTCAGTAAACCATGCTGTAAACAGGTACCCTGTCATCCAGGCTTTGTTGTTCCATTTATATAGCACAGCCAAAGAAGATTTAGTGTATTCTTATGGATCTAAGGTCTTTGGAATGATAAATGAACATTGGATTTAACTTAAAGTCACCAGCCACATTAGCCCCTAACAAGAAAATCAGATTATCGTTTCAAACTTTGAAGCCAAGTATTGACTTCTCCTCTCTATGAAAGTCTTAGGCGGCATCTTTTTCCAATATCAGGCTGTTCTGTCTACATTGAAAGTCTGTTGCTTAGTGTAGCCATTTTCATCAATGATTTTTAGCTAGATCTTCTGGATAACTGAGGCATCTTCTGTATCAGCCGTTGCTACTTCACCTTGTACTTTTATGTTATGGAGACAGCTTCTTTCCTTAAGCATCATGAACCAATCTTTGTTAGCTTCAGATTTTTCTTTTGCAACTTCCACCTCTCTCAGCCTTCACAGAATTGAGAGACTTAGGATTTTGCTCTGGATTAGGCTTTGGTTTAAGGAAAATATTGTGACTGATTTAATCTTCTATGCAGACCACTAAAACTTTCTTCATATCAGAGATAAGACTGTTTGGCTTTTTTATCATTCATGTGTTCACTAGAGTAGCATTTTTAATTTCATTCAAGACTTTTCCTTTGCATTCATAACTTGGCTAACTGTAGAGTGCAAGAGTCCTAGCTTGGGGCCTATCCCAGCTTTTTACATGCTTTTCTCTCTAAGCTTAATCATTTCTAACTTTTGATTTAAGGTGAGAAATTTGTGACTCTTCCCTTCTCTTGACCACTTAGAGGCCATTACAGGGTTATTAATTGGCTTCATTTCAGCATTGTTGTGTCTCAGGGAGTAGAGAGGCCTGAGGAAACAGGGAGAGATAGGCAATGGCCTGTAGGCAAAACAGTGAAAATGTACACAACATTTATTAAGTTCACCATCTTATATGGCAGGATTCGTGGCACCCCCAAACAATTACAATAGTAACATCAAAGATCACTAATCACCACTCACTGTAACAGATTTAAAATAATGATAAAGTCTGAAATACTGTTATAATTACCAAAATGTCACATAGAGATACAAAGTTAGCACATGCTGTTGGAAAAATGGCCTCAAAAAACTTGCTTCACGCAGCATTGCCACAAACCTTCAATTTGTAAAACACGCAGTTAGCTACAAACCCAAATAAAATAGGATATGCCTGTATAATGTCACCTGTAATGTTTCTGTAGATGCTCTTTATCAAATTGAGAACATTCTTTCCTATTTGTATTTTTGTGAAAATGTTTTTATGAATGAGCATTAAATTCTGTCAAATGCTTTTTCTGCATCTAATCATATGAGCATGTGTTTTTTTATCTTCAGCCTGTTTATATGGTGGATTATGTTGATTGAATTTCTAATATTGAAACAGCCTTGAATTAACTATGCTTAGTAATGGTGTATATTATGTTAATATATTGTTGAATTCTATATAGCAATATTTTGTTAAGTATTTTTGCCTCTATATTCATTATATTGGTCTGTAGTTTTTTTTTGCCTTTTCTCTTTTATCCCCCCTCTTTGTCTGATTTCCATCAAAATAAAACAAGTTTCATAAAAGAAATTTCTAGGAGAAACTGTGTAAAACTGGTTTTGATTCTTCTTTATACATTTGTTAGAATTCTTCAGTGTAACCATCTAGACATTGTTGTAGAGTTGGGAATTTTAAAATTATGAATTCAAATTTCTTAATAATTATATTACTATTTAACTGATCTATCTTAAAATGGGTGAATTGTGGTAGTTTATATTTTTGTAGGGATTTGTCCATTTTGTAGATTTCCACTGTTATTTTTCAGTTTTAAGTTCCATTGATTTCAGCTCTTCTTTCTGTTCTTACATCTCTCCTTCTGATTGCTTTGGCTTTATGTTGAACTTTTTTTCTAGGTTCTTAAGGTGGAAACTTTGGCTATTGATTTAAAATGTTTTCTCTTTTTTAATATGCGTCACTTTATGCTATAGATTTTTCTCTTGTCATTACTTTATTTAGTTGCATCTCAGAAATTTTCAGATGTTGTATTTTCATTTTCATTCAGTTTAGTGTATATTTTTATAATTTTTTCTTGAGACTTTCTTTTTGAGCCATGGACTATCAAAGTATGTTTATTTTCCAAGCGGTTGGAAATTTTCCTGTCATAGTCTATTGTTGATTCTAATTAGATTCTATTGTGCTTGGAGAACACATGCTGTATGATTTCAATTCTTTAAAATTTGTTGAGGTTTGATTATGACCAAGAATGTCACCTATCTTGGTTTAATGTCTGTGGGCACTTAAAAAGAATGTATATTGTGCTTTCATTGAGTGAAGTGTCCCAAAATGTTAATTTGATTCTTTTGTTTATGGTGTTATTGAATTCTTCTATGTCCTTGCTGCTTTTCTGACTAGTTGTTCTATCAGTTGTTGAAAGAGGAGTGATGATTTTTCATGTGATTAACTGTACACCTCGGTAAATTCACTGAAAATCATTTAATTGTACACTTAAAATGGAGTGTCGATTGTATGTATATACAGTTGGAGCACTATGTATGTACTCTCTGGACTACTTTGACAGAGTAGGTTTTTGAATGTAGCAAGATAAGTCAGCTTGAGTGGTAATATATTTTGGGAAATCAGCTCACTACAAATTGTGACTGTAAACATTGTACTGTAAATGTCTTGTAGTTTTCCCCCAATAAAATTTTAGGAAGAAAAAAAAAAAAGATATGTTTTATGCACCACAAAAAAAAAGAGGAGTGATGATGTCATCAATATAATTGTGTATTTTCTATTCAATCTTTCCATTTTATCAGTTCTGCTAGTTTTTTTTTTCACAAAACTTTAATTGTGGATTTGTTTATTTCTCCTTTCCATCTCATTAGGATTAGTTTCAAATGTATTCATCTTCCTTGTTTGGTGCACCTACATTTAGAATTGCTATGTCTTCTTAGTGGACTGACTTTTTTATCAATCTACAATGTCTTTCTCTAACTCTGGCAATTTTCTTTGCTACTTTATCTGGTGTTTATTCCTGGTTTCTTTTAGTTAATGTTTGTATAATATGTCTTTTTTCCTTTCTTTTACTTTTAGCCCATTTATATTTGAAGTGAGTTTCTTTTAGATAGCATATAGTTGTGTCATATTTTTAATTCACTTTTCCAATCTGTCTTTTAATTATTATGTTCAAAGCATTTATATTTAATGTTGTTATTGATACAGTAGTGATAAAAGCTGCCATTGTATCTCTGTTTTCTATTTGTTTTTTCTTTTTTTTATTTCTACCTTCTACTGGGTTACTATTATTAGATAATTTTTTAGATTTCCATTTTCATGCAGTGGCTTTTTTTTTTTTTTTTTGTATAGTTTTTAAATGATTGTTCCAGGTAATACCTCATACGTAAATAACTCATCATCTATTGCTGTCATTATTTTACTAGTTCAAGTGATGTGGTATTTCCCTTCATGTCCATTTACTCTTTTGTTTATAATGTAATTATCTGAAATATTTCCTCTATATGCATTTAGAACCTTCTGCTTGTAATGTAATTATGTGAAATATGTGCTCTATATGCATTTAAAACAATGTTATGCAATTTTTTATGGGACCATTAAACATAATTTATAAAATTAAGAGAAGGAAAATCTACTTACTCATATTTTTGCTTATTATGATCTTTATTCCTTTCTGATGTTTTAAGATTTATTCTCTTATCATCTCTTTTCTGTTTGGGGAACATCCTTAGTCATTATTTCATTGTAGATCTGTTGACAGCAAATTATTTTGGCTTTCCTTCATCTGAGAATCTCAGTTTTCCCTTCATTGATGAATGATACTTTCATTGTATCTAGAATTCTAGGTAGACAGATATTTTCTTTCAGCATTTGATAAATGCTTGTTTCACACCTTCTGGGCTCTATGGTTTCAGATGAGAAATGCATTGACATTTGAATTGTTTTCTCCTATATGTAAAGTGTCATTTTTTTTTTCATTGCTTTCAAGATTTTTTTTTTTTTGTCTTTAGTTTTCAGAAGTTTTACTATGATATGTTTTGGTGTGGATTTCTTGGGTTCATTATGTTTATGTTTATTCAGCTTCCTAATGTTTATATATTCCTGTATATTTACATATTTTGTGAAATTCGGGAAGTTTCAGTCATTACTTCTTTGAATACTTTTTCAACTCCACCTTCTGTTTTCTCTCCTTCTTAGAATCCCATGAAATGTATACTCTTTTGTTATACTCCCACAGGTGTGGGGGCTTCGTTTGTTTTTTGGCAACACATTTTCTCACTATGATTTTTATACTGGGTAATTTCTGTGGTTCTATTTTCCAGTTAATTCTTTCTTTCCTCTGTTCTCTCCATTTTGCTGTTGAGCCCCTCCAATGAGTTTTATTTCTCCTATTGTATTTTGAGTTCTAATATTTCCACTTGGTTTTTTATACCTTCTCTTAATTTACCAAGGCTTTCTATTTGTTATAGTCAAAGCATTTACATTTGATGTTTCAAGAATGTTCACAGTTGCTCATTGGAGCATTTTTTGAAGGTGGATTTGAAATCTTTGTCAGAGAATTCTAACATGTCTGCCATCTTAATGTCGACATTAATTGATTATACTTTTTCATTCAGTTTCCAATTTTCCTGGTTCTTGGTAGGCTGAGTGATTTTCAGTTGAAATCTGGGAATTTTGAGGATTATACTATGATATTCTGGATCTCATTCAAACCCCTTCTTTCAACTGGAATCTTCTGACCCTGCTCTGGCAGGGTTAGGTAAAGGGGGCTATGGGGCACTGCCTTGTTACTGCTCAGTGTGTACAGAAGCCAGGTCCCCCATTCTGCCTTAGTTGACCCCAAGGGGGCAGCTCTTCTTTACTGTTGGGTGGGAGTGGAAGTCCAGACTTTCCACGTGGTGTCTGCTGACACTGCTGGAGGGTGGCAGGTCATTACCTCCTGCTTGTGTTGAAAGCATGGTCTCTCTATGTAGTCATTTCTGATACAACCTTAGCAGGAGGCTTGAGGTGCCCCGTTATAGTCTCTCAAGGGTGGAAGCTTAAGGTCCCAACTTAACCTTTACTACAGGGTGGACACAGGGATGCTTAGTTTTTTCTGTAATATTTGCCTAGAATAGAGAGGTTCCTATCCCAAAATGTTCTGTTTTGTTAAGCTGCTCCTGTCCTGGTCTATTGGCTCAAGAGGACAGAGTAGGCTTTTGTTGGGTCTGTTTTTTTCTGAACATATTGGCTCTGTAGGTCACTATCTTTTTCAAGCAAAACTCATTGGAAAGCAACTGGGAGTGGGGGAGGAGTGGAGGGGCATAAACCACCCTAATGGGTCCTATAAACACCATTTAGGTGATGACCACACCTATAGCCAGGACTCAAGTATTACAAAAACAATCCATATAACCTAAAACATTTGTATCTCCTTAATATCTGATTTTTAAAAAAAGGCCAAATCTACATCTGCTTAAGAACAGTGACAGGCTCAGCCCAGCCCAGGCCACAGTACTCTCATCTGCTGCCTCTCAGAGTCTGCTGATTAACACTTCTCACTTGGTCACTTTAAAGGAGAATTAACAGCCATCTCTTAAACTAGCCTGTAAGGAACTTGCATGGGCTGTGGAGCAGTAATAGAAAAATATGTGTTAGAATTAAAGTCTCACATTTTAAATATGAGGGGATAATGCTACGCTTTTTTCTTTGGTTGTTTTTGTTTTGCCACTCTTATGTAACTTAACTCTCTTTCCTATTTTATATTAAAAGATGTATCTCCCGCAGGAACTGACTGAAAGATACTATCCCCATTTGCCATCCTGCTGAACAAACACACAAGTAGCCAAAGAATACAGGTGGCAAGCTTTCCTCCTGTCTCCTCTGCAGAAGGTTACCTGCCTCTGGCTTGAATATACAAACTGATCTGAAACACAGACATAACACACACACATACACACTTTACCACACCGAAGTGAATTGTACTTTCCAATTATTCCAAAAGTTCAAGAAGGAATTACAAACTATTTTAAGAGATTAATTACTAAGGGAATAAAAGGTAAAATAAGTAATCAAGAATTTATAATATTATAAGTTCTACAATTAAATTGTTTCAATTAGACCAATTAGTCAATCAAAATCAATAAAGAAGGAAAGACAGGGAAGGATCACTGGCTGCGCACCACCCGTGAGCCCAGAGAAGTGAGGAAGGTCCTATTTACTCTATCGTTTAATGTTCACAAGACCATGAGGTGAACATTATTATCTGAAATTTACAGATGGAGAACACCGAGGTTTGAGTTTGCCTAAATAATAAGTGGATATACTGAATTCAAACCCTGTTTAACTTGATAGCATTGTTTATAGTCTTTCTGCTCCATCTCCCCAAAATATCATATTACTGCAAACTCAAATTTGAGTAATGTAGGAGGATATTGTTTGTTCTTCCCTAATGACCTCTCTTATTCTTACAATCATCATTTACCATTTGGCTCAAACTAGAGGTACAATTCCACGCTTAATGTTGTAGAGAAGAAAAATACCCAGAGATTACAAATGATCGCCTAGTTAAATGAAATATTTAATCATGGAAGGTTTAAAGAGAAGGGTATTAGTGCTAGTAAAAATTTATTAGAAATAAAATACAAATATTTGATTAGGTTCTCTAGCCAGGGCTTCCTTACCATGTTTTTTCCCATTTTCTACAACTGTTAAGAAGTACACATCACAAAATGAACAGATCAGTTCTGAAGAAAATTTAACAAAATGAGCAAAAAAAAATACCCTCTACAAAACCCCAACTCTTTTCTCCTGGGAACAAACAACAACAAGGAGGTAGTCATTCCCTTCACTTTCAAAAATTTTTATTGGTAGGCAATAATTAGTTATTCTCTATGTGATAAGTGCAGATAATAAGCCATAGAGAATGAGGAGTTTTCCCAGAGTTGTGCACAATGTCATTGATGCGTAAAATAATCTCTGCTCCTGGATCCCAGCTTCTTTCGCATTTGGAAACTCTTTTCAATCTGGAACACATTAGGTCGACAAATACTAACTAGATTTTGGCCTGATGTAGCAAAATAGTTTTTCAATATGGTTCTCTAATACTCAGCATGGAGAAAGCATTACTGAAGTTAAAAACCATATAAAAATCACTAATATTACTCATAGATCAACCAATGTCAGATATTTGAGGACTATGATTTGACAACATTGAGGATAATACATTAAAAAATCTATTTTATTTAATCATAAAAAATCTTAGATTAGGTTTAGAGTAAATTATAAACACAGATTTTCCTAGGATTCATCAGACTGCAATGCCCTAGTTTAGCTGCAAGCTGCTATAGAGAATATGGACAGTATCTCAGGGAGAGAGCAAAGAGAAAAAGAGCCAGTATTGACAGCTAGCTTACATGAACAAGGGAAAGCTCTTCAACATCTTCCTGTTTTCACTCCTACTCACCGTCTCTCTAAACACACACATACACATAGAGGTAAGACATGATGGCTCAAGGATCTAGGAAGAAACATAATTTCTATCCCGTTAGAGCCACGTGTAACCACTGCATACATTGAACAAATAGGTATCCTAAGTGATAGTATAAAAGACCTATTTTTCCTTTCTTTCTTTTTTCCTCTCAATATCACTATCAAAATGATTCTTCTAGCTCTGGATGAAAGCAAGGCCAGTGCTACCTCTTTTCTGATCACTTTTACATCACAAAGCACTGCCTCAATTTAGCAATTATAAAGACCAGTTCCATTTAATAGTCAAAAGTATTAAAAATAATTTAATGTTATACTTTTCTATCCCTTCCATGGGCCTGAGGTAATCAGGAAGTCTGTAGCTAGGGAAAGAAGGCACAATTACGGGCTCCTTGTCTTTTCCGACCTGGTGGTTGACTTGCACTGCCCTAGATACTCAAGAGTGGTTTCTGTCCATTCAGGGAGAGCCCTGAGATGAGGGGGTGTGGATGGAGGTGGTTAAATGTCCATGGGATTGGAGAAGAATGGATGGGAAGGTGATGTCTTACTTGAGGGATAGTTTCGTGGTAATCTGCAATCACTGCTCTCAGAAATTGGTAAAACATTTGAAATGTGCTCTTTCTCATGTGCGTGTTAGTGGGTTCCTTGGGTTTCACTCCATTTCTCACATACAGACTCTAAGACCTGAAATGAATTTACTGTCCTTGTGTAAAAAATATTAAGATAAAGAAAACATTCTTTAGCAACTACACTGCACAATACTTTCTCCCTGAAAGACAAACCAATTAAAACAGTTTACTTATCAAGGCCAACAGTCTGCACATCAGGACTATTCTAACACACAGTTTGCTCGTCAAAATATATGCATTGCAGTCCTCCTCTTTCTTTGTTCTCTAATCCAAAGCTATTAAATTTTCTCAAACCCAAGTAATTTTCTAACTAAAGCTGTTAACCCCATATATACCCTTCTCCAAACTTCTCTTTTTAAGACAATATTAAGACTCACTCAAGACAGTGTACTCCTTGCTGCAGTAAGTTTGACAAACTCAGCTTTGCTTGATCAACAGGGTTTTCTGGAGATCTCTGGGGTGGAGTCATGGATTTCAACCTCCCCTTGGCCCAGGCTAGTGCATGTGTGTTGTGGTTAGCTGTCCCTTCCTTCCTCAGCCCCTCTTCACCTGGCACATCTCCAGCTTCTCTTAGCTGAAGTCTTTCAGACCTTCCAGGCAACTTTGTTGCATGGAACTTAGAACAATAATATGTGGACTTTTTTCAGTTTTGGACCACCTATATTCCATAAGAAGTATTTTTTTTGCCTGGAAAAAGCCACTGCGTGCAAAACAATCTTTAGTCTTTGAGTACTCTGGGTGGAAGTCCCTATGATCCCCAAAATACTAAATGAGACTGTGAAGCTCTCTAGCCTCCTTAAAGTCCATTTCATACGTCTTGAGGTTAGGGACTAACACAGCAATACACATCCTCCCTGTTAGGCTTTCACAACTCAGATGTTTCCAGAGAAAATGGTCCTCAAAAATCGTTCTTAAATTTATAACACATAAGCTCTTATACCCTCAATATGAGTGAGAACTTTCAGAGGCCTCTAAATAACTTTGACTCTCTAGGTTGTATATATTTTACAAAGCAGCCTGCTTCATAACTCATGGACTATAGCTAATAGAGTTACTTATAATCTTAGAGTCTTGGCCAAAGCACTAATTTTAATGCAGATGCTATGGGATAGCTCATTCTCCCTTCTTCTATGATGCTATAGTTTAGTTTTACCTTCTGAAGGCCCAGCCAAAGAATAAATTTTCTATCCTTCTTTGTAGCTAGTTGTAACCATGTGTCTAGGTTCTAACCAGTGGGATTTAAGTGGAAATAATGCGCACATATTCCTCATTACCTGGGAAGAATGAATTGTTTATCCTCTGCCAATTCTCTTCCTTCCTTCACAAGAACTAGAACATGGACCCAACCCACATCATGATCCAACTTTAACCATGCTGATAAAGACAGCGCCTTAGGGAATGTAGGAATAAGAGTATAAAAGAAAACTGGATCTACAAAGAACAAAGTCAAGTAGAACTTCCCAATTCTAAATTGCTAACCTGTGAGAGAAAAAAATATTTTTTTCTGTGCAAATTAAACAGTAAACATGAAATTATACATATAATAACAGACTTAAATATTAATGACAGCGCTGTCAAAAATGTAGGAAATTAATGTACAGAGAGCACTTAGAAATGATTGACAATAAAATAAACACTTAACAGACGCTTATTTAAAATAAAACTTACATAGTTTACAAAAGAGAGAAAGCATGATTTTCATTCAAGGGTGGTAAAAACTTTTGTACCTTTTCTCTTTATCATCTATTACATGGGAAGGTTTCACTAGATGTTAAGTGGCTCTATTCCAAAAATCTAGAACTTAACTCACTTTATTACAGCAAAATTGGGAGTAATGACCTACCAACATCATTCTCGTGCCCTTTCATGTACACCTTCTAGGCTACAGGTTGCTTCTGATTGTGTTTCTTCATTTTCCCTTGTTTATTTTACCCAGCATTATTTATTAATACCTAACAGGATTAAGAATAGAGATTCACAATGTGGTTTGTCCTGTTTCTAACTTGCTTCTGTGGCATTGCCATAAATACAGTTGCAGAATAATTTTCAACTAACCACATGCTAGCAAAATTAAAGAAAAAAACTCTAACACTTTAATATTGCTTTTCAACTCTTTGAAACTTAAGTGTGCAACTTAAACATAAACTCAGATTCAAACTGTAGGGGAGGAGAAAAAAAGTTTTATACTCTTAAGTTCATTGCCTGGGATCCTGCAAATTAGATCGACAAAAGACAGATTAACAGAAGAAAGGCATATGTGAGTGAATTTTGCTTGAGGTTAATTTTTACATAACTCAGGGGCCTTCCTAGGAAAGAAGTGAAGACACAAACAAGTGGATAGGCCTGAGAGCTTATATACGATTTTAATAAAGAATAATAAATTGTGGAGATGTGACAAGACAAAGGAAAAGGGTTTTGGGCTCCCAAGTACTGCAAACTGTAGGAAGTTATATATATGGGGAGACTACTGGAAGAAAAGAGCTATCTTAACAAGGTTTGTTTGTGTAGGTCCATCTTGGTACTGATTTTCCTTCTTTTTTATGGCCGTAAAACTTCCCTGGGAGAGGGGATTTATGCCAGTCTTTATTTCTCAAGACTCTGATTTTAATCAGATAAGGGAAGTTCTGGGAAGGTTGCTTTCTGCATCTGTTAAATCTCAAATATCTTCAGCTCAAAATAATTATTCTGCCAAGAAAGCATATTTTGGAACAGCATATTCTAATTCCTTTCAGGACATATCTCAGTATACCTTCTGATGAACCAGAGAGATAGGTGTACCAGGTGTCAGTTTACTTGGGAATTTTTGGCTGAAAGAAAAAGAGAGAGTGGGATTGTTTAAGAAGTCTCCGGTAAGGAGTTGAGGGGAGGGCTAAAGAAGGAATGAGTGAGTGGTACAATATCTGTTCAAGATGCTGATCAACCTAGCTCGAATAGAACTGGAGTATGATCCTTTTGGAGTGCAAGAGTGCAGGCAAAAGCTAAAGGAGCCGTTTTCATGGAGAAGTTGTGGAACATTGGAACACAGGCAATGCTGCTTGAACAACCAGACAAGAAGAGCAGGAAAAACAAAGACCTATCACATCACGGACTCTCAGGAATGCAATGTTGCTTTGTCATCTCATCTGTTTTGTATTAGTCAGGGTTTTTCAGAGAAACAGAATCAATAGGATACAGAATCAATGGGACATGTGCATAAACATATGCATATATGAGAGAAAGAGAGAGAGACAGACAGACAGACAGATTTATTATAGTAGTTGGCATACGTGGGAGCTGGAGAACCAGGAAAGCCAGTGAGTGATACAATTCAGTCCAAGTCAGAAGGTCTGAGAATCACGGAGCTGATGGTGTATATCCTGGTTTGGTTCAAAAGCCTGAGAAAATGAAGCACTATTGTCCAGGAACAGGAGTGGATTGATTTCTCAGCTCGAGCAGAGAGAGCAGATTTGCCCTTTCTCTACCTTTTTATTCCTTTCGGGCTCTCACTGGACTGGATGGTGTCTCCCTGCATTGTGAAGGGGATCTTCTTTACTCAGTCTGCTGATTCAAAGGCTAATTTCTTCTGGAGATAACTTCACTAATACACCCCAAAATCATGCTTTGCCAGCTATCCAGGCATTCCTTATTCCGGTCAAATTGACATAAAAAAAATAGCCACCATAGGTTTCTAGTCTGAAGAGCTGAAATTGTGCAAGATGAATAGCTTCTGGAAATCTAATGTATAGCATGGTGACTATAGGTAACAGCACTGTACTGTGTAAGAGGTGAGGTCCCCAAATGGCCTTGGGCAACCAGCTCTTCCCCTTCTTGCTTGCAATTCTTAGGTAGAATGTACTGAAAATGCAACATTCTGAGATAAGAAAGAACTTTCCAGAGCAGCACAGGCTGTGTCCTTGCACCTCCTAGAATAGGATGCCCTGTAACCCTTGAGCTCAGTGACCTTAGTGACCTCCACAGAGTATAAAGCCCAGAATGGAGTGTTTTGGAGGTTCCTCAGCTGTGTGAAGAGGGTTGAGACTGCATCCACCCTGTGCAGCTTTCTTGAGCCTTGGGGCACTTGCTCACCACGGAGCCTAGCCTTTTATTGATTCTTTCTGCCTATCTATGAGTAAGAAAATTGTTTTGCCTAACTCGTTGTATAAATGTTCTGTCTCACTGGGCTCATACTCTAGCAGCTGGTTTTGTGCAAAACCTCCTGCCAGATCTCAGAAGCTTAGCAGAAATTGGCAAGGTGTTTAGGGTTCTCCCCTGGGAATAGTATCCAGTGCATAGTGTACTCCTCCCAGGGACTGGTTGGTACTGGTGTACGATACTCTGTTTAAGGTACTGTAAACTTGAAATTAGCTAAGAAGGTAGATCCTAAGTGTTCTTATCTCAGAAAAAAAAAGGTAACTATGTGAGGTGATATATATATTCATCATCTTGATTTTAGTGATTATTTTACAATATATATGTATATCAAATCATCAAGTTGATGATTTGTATTAAATATATACAATAAAAACATCTACTAAAGACCAGAGCTACTTGGGAAATGAATACAACACCTTACCACAGAGAAAAATAAAACTAAGTCCTTATTTTAAAATCAATTTATTTTTAAATCAAAGAGCTAGTTTGTTGTTCAAATCCCCTTACCTATATCATGATTGTTTGTCTCTTTGTTTATGTTTATTATTATAATAAATCCCTTATTTTGCAAAAATAAATAATAAGCTAAACTTATCAAGCTTTTTTAAAGAACCCCAATGCCACTTTATCTTATTCTTCAGTCTGGCCCATATGGAAGTTGTATTTAATTCAGAATATGGAAGAAAGGATGTTGGTTTAGACTAGGTAAATGTTAAGTTTCCAAAAAGTGTTTGGCACATTCATCATGATCAAGGAACTCAAATAGTATTATAATATTAGTTGTCCTGCTAGAACTATGTAGTGGGGACACGGGAAATTCCAGTCAACGCCACTGCAGTTGGGTTATAAGAGAGAGAATCTCTGAAGTACCAAATTGAGCTGGCTGAAGTTGCAATAACTATTTGCAGTTTTCAAATATGTACTCATCTGCTGAAATGTCTTGTGTAGTTACTTGGTTTTGGCATGGGCAAGATTTTGATAAATGCTGCAGCACATACCCTAGCAACTAAGTCTGAAATAAAACAATGAATTTGAATGGAGCCCAGGACACAGTAGAAAATGTATTTCTGAGACAATGAATGCCAGAATGGAAAGTTAACAAACAGGTCTTAGATAATAAGAAGGTCTCAGATCCTTCCTTATTTCTGTGACACAGCATCAGGCATCAACAGAAGATGTCTAGGCAGCTTCCTACTTTCTTTTATGTTCTGCATTTGACATAAACAAACAAACAAAAAAATGTGTCTTCTCACTCTCTGTGTTAGAATTATATAGCTAAAATCACCATTTTTTTAAATTGTATTTTCTGTAACTTTTCATTTCAGTAAAATCACAGTATTGATATTAAACTCAAGATGTGAAGTCTACATTTTGGACCTATGGCCCCAAATTATATTTTTCAGGTAGCTAAATTACATTAATATGAATAATATTAAAATTTCATAATTTTATGAACTATCAGACTTGTTTTTATAATGTATTTTTCATAATTATTCATTTTATTTATATTTTAAACACTTTGAATAATTCATGGAACATTTTAAACATTAGGTCTAGAAAATTATATTTAGCTGACACGAATCATTCTTCCTTTTTCCCAAATAATCTCTTGGGCAAAGAAATTTTCAGAAATTTATTTCCAAATTATCTAAATAGTACTTCATGTTCATCTGTGCACTGTTCTGTAGCACTGAAGCACTATGCCTCTAAATGACAAAAGGAGAATACATTTTCTCATAATCTATGTAGAAAACAATATAAAGGCTTGAATAAATACAATGACTGTACTCAAGTATTTGATTAATTGTGAAACATCTTCAGTAAAGTCAAAAAATGCCTATCAGTTTATGTGTCACCTTTCTGTTATACTGATATATATGTGTGTGTGTGTGTGTGTGTGTGTGTGTGTGTGTGTGTGTGTGTGTATGTTAGGACTTTGTTTCACTGGAATCTCAGAACAAGTCATGGGAGAGCATCAGGTGACCAGTGATAGGAAATGTCATCATGCTGGGCATCCCAGGATCATCTCAATCTAATCATATCTAACAATGCCACTGCTATGTCAGAGACATTTATTGGTCGCACACATATGGCAGCTCACTTCAGAGACATCCAAAAGGCAGCACAGAGCTCCTCACAACTTCTAAATGACAGAAATAGCATAAATTATGTTTTAGTTATCTTTTGCTGCATAACAAATTACCCTAAAATGTAGTGGCTTAAAACAACAATAATCATTTATTATTTCTCACAAATTTTGTGTGTCAGGAATTCAGCTGGGGGACTTTGGCTCCATATTTCTCATGAGATTGCAGTCAGAAATTGGATAGGGCAGCAGACATCTGAAGTCTGCGTCAAACTACAGGTTTTGCTTCTTCCAAGTTGATTAATTCACATGACCAGTGAGTTGATGAAGGCTGTTGACAAGGGACCTCAGTTCTTGTCCACTTGGGCTCTTCCACATGGCTGTATGAGTATATAGCATGGTAATTGGCTTCCCCTCAGTACACATGATCCAAGAGAACAAGGAAGATGTTGAAGGGCCCTTTAAGATCTTGCCTCAGAAGTCACACAGTGTCACATTTGCTGTGTTCTGTTGGTCACACCAGCCATCTCTGATCCAATGTGGAAGGGAACTGAGCAAACGTGTAAATTTCAGCACGAGAGGATCATTGGGCAATATAACAAAGGCTGGTGAAGATTATCTAAAGTTTTGTTATATTCATAATTTCAAATTTTAAATTTAAAGGTTTAAACATGAAAATGTAGAACTATCTAAAAAGATAAAGCTTTGGACTCTTATCCATAGATTAGAAAGAATATATTTTCTCATGTATACATTCCCCATCCCTTTACCAGTAAGAAAGAAAGAGACATCTATAACTTTCCCTAAAACAAAATCACACAGTGCATACTGTTCTGCAACAAACACTTACATCTAATTTAGAAAGGTAATTTAATAGCATTACAAAAAGTTTGGTAAATCTGAAAAAGTTACCATTCATAATGCTGTACAACACGTTCTTCATTTTTATGTATTCACAGTTGTTGTTTATATGCATAAATGTATTATTTACATGGTCACAGTAATATTGTAAATATAATTTTACATCCTACCTTTTTACTTAATATTTTCATATTCTGCAATTATTATTATATTAGTTGCATAAATCTCAGATAGTACTGGAAAAGTTTGATATAGCCATTTTAAAGGGGATACTTTTATTGATCTAAACTATTAATTAATTTGGCCACCAAATTCATTTCACTACTGAATTCATTTGACCACTAAACTATGATATCTCACTAGCTTCTCTTCTACTAACATAGAGTTTCTAATGTACAATAGTTTTACAGAAATACTTTTACTGCATTTAAGTATGTAATATAATAGTATTCTGATCATGTTACAATACAATTTTCTAATATTTTTTACTCCTTAATAAGCTTATTTCCAGTTGTTGAAAATTTCATAAAATATGGCAATATTTGCTTCATAGTGTTCATACATATTTTTATGCAGATAGGATTTTAAATCCCAGATATTTTCTTAATTTGCTGATTGATAATCATAAAGGATTCTCAGTTTAATTGAGAAGACAAACAACACATGCTGTAGACAAGTGACAGAGACAGGAGACTTCATGTCAGCAGGGAAGAAGTGGTGTAATAAGGAAGAAAACTTCCAACTTGTTCTAGTTTAGAGCCCAGAAGAGCTTTAGGCGTGTCTGAGAATTAATCTTTCTATTTATCCAGAGTGAAAGGAGACAATTAAAGTTAAGAAAAATAAAATGTAAATGAGCATATTTTTATTTTTTCCTAAGCAATATTCTAACCAGTTTCCTAATAACTGAAGTTTCATAAAGTCAAATTTAGCATTAGAATATTTTATACTTCCTTCATATGTAAGGAAGAAAAGACGGTTTGAGGCTACACATTTAACTTTTGGTTATAAAATAATGTTTAAATTAAAATACAAATGGATAATCATCAAAAATGTCAAACTTGAAAATTAGATATTGAAATTAACATGATGTTTTATCACTATTGGCTTATGTGCTTTTCTTCCCCTATTAACCTGGGAATTCCATCAGAGAAAGATTCATCTTGTACTCCTGTCATCAAAAACACTGTCTGGCACATAAACACTCAAGAAATGCTTGCTAAATTGATTTTTTTTAATTGTCTTCTAATTTGAATGGAAGTAGAGTGTCTCAGCTGACTGAATATAAACTTGCCTCTTTCTTCTAAACTACTGTTTTATTCTTTTAATTTCAACATCTTGAATGTTCTGACTTTGGCAGTTGACAAGTTTAGTTGTCTCCTGTAATTGATTTAAGATGTCATTTATAGTATTATTTCCTATAATTACTTTGAAAATATATCAAGCATAGCATTCAAGAAAGCACATATATAATGCATGTATGTGTATATATGTGTGCGTGTATAATTATAGATATCTTACATATATACCTAGGCATGTTAGGAACTTAAATAGAATAATAGAATAGGATGAAAACCACCCTCTCTCCCATATCTTCATTTTCACTCTGAAGTCAATCTTTTTAAAATATTTCTGTTTTTAGTTTTTTACATGGCTGCCTCCAATTCTCTAAATAATAATCTTTTATTGCTTTTCCCAGATTTATTAACTTTAGACAATAGTTATTAATATCTAATCATGAAAGACTGGGATTTCTTACATGTGTGTTCCTTCTCCGTATGTGTCAACTTGACTGGATTAAAGGATGCTCAGATAACTGGTAAAGCATTATTTATTCACAATGCTTAAGCAGGCACTAAGCCCATCCCTCCTCTACCGAAAGAGAAACCCAGGCGGTTTTGCTTTTGATCAGAATGATTGGGTTTCCCCAGGCATTTCTGTGAGGGTGTTTCCAGAGGAGATTCGTGTGCAAATCAGTGGACTGAGAAGTGGAGAAGATCCACCCTCAGTGTCAGCAGGCACCATCCAATAGGCTGGGGGAGCAGATGGTACAAAAAGACAGAGGAAACGTGAATTTTTGTCCTCCCTTTTCTGGAATCAGCACACCCTTTTTCTCCTACATTTGGACATCTGAATTCCAGGTTCTCTGGCCTTTGGACTCCAGAACCTACACCAGCAACTCTTTGGACTTCTGGGCCTTTGACCTAAGACAGGATTGCATCATGGTTTGCATTGATTTTGAGGCTTCAGATTTGGACTGAGCCGTGTTACTGGTTTTCCTGATTCTCCAACTTGCAGATGGCCCATCCTGGAACTTATCAGCCTCATAATCAAGTAAATCAATTCTCCTAATTGATCCCTTTTCATATATTTCTATAGATTTGTGTGTATATACATATATATATATATATATAATCTCCTATCAGTGTGTCTCTCTGCAGAACCCAAACTAAAGCATTCATCCATATGACACTTGGGAGGAAAGGAAAACTGACCCAAACATGACACTCACGCTGCTTGCTGTGCTGTGAATAATAAGTCGTTTGTCTCTGGCCCAGTAGTCTTGGGTCTTCTGCCAGCATCTGTGGAACAGTAAAAAGCCAACTTAGCTTGTATGTCAGGTAAAATCTAATCACAAACCCAACGTTCTTGTCTATTTAAAATAACGTGAGATATGACTAATCTCCCTGTCCTTTCTTCAGCCTCTTTCAACTCAGATCCAGCTTCAGTAAACTATCCTCTAACTTTTGCATTATCAAGGGTTTTAGCTTTACTTCCCCTTCTAAAGCTTTAATTAAACTTTCTGTACTTAGTCCTAAACTGACTGTATAATCTAAAATCCAATAAAAGTTTACATTATTAATAGCTATTACACATTTAGTGTTCTAGAATTTATGTCTTTCTCCATGGATCCAAAATCCCATTCCCAGAACCAACCTAAAGACAGTGTTCATTACATCCAGAGCCCCTTCAGTAGGAAATATTGTGTCCTTTCTCTGAAATAAATCTTCTATTATTTCCCTGATATTTTCTTCCATTACCTGTGTTTTCCTGTACTCCTTTTAGTTGGTTGTGATAATGACTATTCACCTCTTCACCTATTTTTAGCCTCTCGGTTTTTGCTTTACAGTCTTATTAATAGAATTTTGCTTAACTTATGTTTTATACTTTTACTTGAATTTTATATTTATTTTAATATTATTTTTAATCTATAACAATTCTTTCTTGTTCTAATTGTAGCTTTTTAGAAATTACTTCTATTTCCAAATTTTTTTTTCTTCTAAGGTATTTTTCATTTTGTTTAAAAAATTTTTCCCTTTTATGCTGACTTTTTCCTGATGCATCTGTGGTCTCATTGTTTCTTCACCCAAAGAAATCATTCAAGGATAACTATTTAAAGTTTAAAGTCTATTCTTCAATATTTGTGATAATTTCAAATTTAGATACAAAGCTATGGTAAAAAGAATAAACAACAAAGTCAAACCTTAAATTTCATAACAACTGAGGACTAATGTCCTCAGTGCTATTGTGCTTACTGTGAATACCAGTTTTGAATATTGTTTAGATGCTAACAAGTATTTAATTCTAACAGCTTCAGTATGTAATGTGGGGTTGGCTAATTTCCCAGGGAAATCACTCTTACGTGTTGGCCCTTCAAATTATTCCTGCACTTTTTGTTCCTCATGTGTCCATGAGCCAGCTAGTGATGTGTCCCTGGAAACTCAGACTTTCTCTAATGGCATCTCTGTTTTTCGCTCACAAGTGAATTTATGCATTCATGTGTGATTTGGTGCAGAAGAGGGCCATTTCACAAGCTTCATTTGCTCTTGGTTTGGGCATCTCAAGAATGTTCTGGCCAGATTCCCTATTACATGCCAATTACGCTTATTTTGATGAATATGAGTCATCTGCAACTTATTGAACATAACATGGAAACAAATTATTTTTTAAAATGAGCAAAACTGGGTCACAGGTCAGATATGAATAAGGTCTTTATCATCTTCCTTGGAACATTTTTGTCATTTAATAATTGAAGTGTCTTAATACAATTCTAGTCTTTTAAATGTTAGTCATCTAAATTGGATCTGGGGGAAAAAGCACTGCAAAACTTCTGCTCCAGTACATTTGCTGCCAATACTAAAGCTTTAGATTTTTCCTGTGGATAGGATCACCATGTAACTAGAAATAGATAATGATATAAAATTCCATCAGAGAGATTTTGTTTGTGAGCTGACAGGGACTAATAATGACCTCTAACTGTGTGACAGTGTTAAACACTTTGGGCTTTCAAATTTACTTCATAGGAATATTTTGCATATCCATTTTAATTGACTGTGATAATTATTTTTCTAAAATAGTCAAGTAGGAAATATTTAGAGACATTAAGTGCCTTAATTTTAAGGTAACTATAAAACATGGATAATTTTTAAAATGTAGAACTAAATGAGAACTTTCTAATCATCTACTTCCAGATCTTCCAAGAGTCTAAAATATGCACTAAAAATCATTTCTAATGCTTGACAACTTGACATCTGAAAGTAAATTTTATATCTAAATAAAATTTGTATTTTTATTATTTATTCAATTTATTTAATTGTGCCATTGACTATGGAGCCAAAATTAGGTTTGGAAACTGGCTTTACTACTTAATAATTAGGTAACCTTGAATGAGGTCACTATCCTCACTGTGCTCAATTTGCTCATCTGTAAAATGGAGATAATGATGATACTTCTACTCATCAGAGGGATGATGTAGAAAGTAAAAGTTTTTGCACATTAAGCACTCACACAATGCCTGATACATAGTCAGCATGCAATGTGTGCTTGCTATGACAACAATAGTTATTACTATATGGCAAAGAATGAGCTCATTTTTATTCATTTTATGTTTTTAGTTGTTTATTAAATCACCTTGACTTTTTTTATTTCAAAATTAATACTTTGATATCTGTAACCTTTCATAAAATCCTTGTAATTTCTATATATTTAATCCTCTTGTTATTACACAAAATAATGTTCATTTAGTGAATTTTATGAGCTACAACTTACCTAAAACAACATGGGAAAGGTAATGATTAGTATGAAGCTCCTTGCTCTCAAGCTTGCAAATTAGCAGATTGCTACCCACATAAGCAGAGACAAATGGAGTAAATGGATGGTTCTTAGTCTTTGGTATAGAGACATAATAAAAGCACAGAGAAAGAAGGGTTCAAATTCTACTAAATCGTTGAGAAAAGAAAAGTGACATTTGAGAAGTATCTTGACTATTTCAAGAGATAGAGATGAAAGGAATATAATATATAATTTATTAAAATTAAAATATATTATATTTTTATTTTAATTTTAATATAAAATCAAAATATATTTTTAAAAAATATATACTTTTTTAAAATATACAAGAAAATACATAAATAGAAAGCACAAGTGTACTGAGGTTAAGGCAAATCATCTAGTTGTTTAATTTAACGTGAATTCAGAAATATATAAAAGAGAAAAATATCTCATAGTCACAATGTTAGCTACTTCTTATTATTTTAAAACAATTTATATACATATACTATAAAGCTAGTTTTGAATACTGCCTGTTGTAGTTCTTATCCAACTATAAAATTAAAACTGTTACAAATTAAATAAAAAGAAAAAAATTTTTTAATGGTAAAATTCATATCAAAAACATCAATACAATGTGAATAATGGTGTTGCATGCTCAAGTAAATCACTGCTCAAAGTGTAAAAAGTTAAAATGCAGGTCCTTTTGAATCTGTCCTGTCTACATATTATCACATGCCTTGTGAAAAGTCAGCTTCTCCACCATTTTTCTTTACCAAAACAATCAGGGTACCCTTGTTTGTAGAACACATGAAGACATCACTAAGCAATCATTGATGCTATTACATTCTATATGTATTAAGCCAATTTCCATCTTTTTAAAATTTCCTCTCAACATTTGAAATAGTCTTACTTGGTGCCAATATACTTATAAACACAAATGCAAATAAAGCACAAAAATAATGCAATAAATTATGCTAAATATGATTATATCTACACACACACACACACAGAGAATGTAAGCAATTTCACAGAACACCAGTAGAAGAGAAAGCTCCCTATGATTGTCTTGGAGCAAGACAAAAGCAAGAGCACTTCATAATCATATGTGAGCACAGATAAAACAGACAAACATAGATGAAACAAACCACAAAATGATCAGCCATGGCCCTCTCACAATTGGCATCAGTGACAGCGGTTTCCATTCAAATAGAGTTTTAGCCTTTCTCTGTTCTTCCTATATCCCAGATAAAACTCACTAAGATACCAAATCACGTAATTGTCCCTGCTCTCTGGGAGCATCCAATCCAAAGCTTCAATAGACCCTCCTCAAAATTTTAACACCAGTCCCATCCTATAATAAGCTTATAATAATAACATCCCTTTACCAGTTTCCCATGTTGAATGGTTCCTCTTATTGCAAGAAACACCAATAAACACAACTTTGTTCACCTACAGACGTGTTTGTTCTTCATGGCCTTTGACTAGTGTGCATTGAATGTGTAGATGAATACATACAATACAAAGACCCATGACATATACACCTATACATACATATATCTGTACATATATTTGATTTTTATACAAAGATTTTAGTTCTGTCAACATTTCAAATCAAAGAGAGCAAGAAAATAAATACTTTGAGATGTTAGTTTGACATTATGTCACTTGTGGATTTGAAGAACAATGGGCAGGCAATGTTGAAAGAGAAGGGGCAGAACCAAATGTTAGAAAAGTGAATGGTTTATTTACACTATTCATACAAACTTTGTTTCCCCAACACTTTCCTGTAAGTACTTCCATTTCTATTTTAAGTAATTCTTTTTTTTTCATAAGCCATTTCAACAGTCAGGCTCTTGACTGCTTCCTACCCAGGATATTAAAGTATTTTTTTCTTTTTTTAGTCAAAAGATATGTGTTAGTATTTATTTTCTGGAAAATATAACCTATGTGATATTTTTTGACAGGAAGCATACCACTACCCCAGCCTGAAAAGAAATGTAGACATTATCCTCTGTTATTTAATAATACCAAAATATGCACAGAACTTTGAAAGACGCTGGACTGATGCAAATCATAGCTATTTTACCTCTCTGTCAACCACCTACTAGTTATATAGGCAGTATATAAATCCCATTCCATACTTGATGATATAACAATATCAATCTATTAACAACATGCATTCTACTGTAGAACATAATGACCCTGGGCTCTTTTTTCTACTCTTTTTGTTCATTATTTATCATTCAGATATGTTATAAATCATGTTAATTATGCCATGTATATGAATATTTTTTTAAATACTAAATTTGAGATTTAAAATCTGCTACTATATACAAGATCTAAATAAAATTCTAAGCCAGGAAGAAGTGATATTTAAAATTTGGAGTTATATTAAGATAATTAATGTTAACAATTTGGAAAGTATGTAGTACTTATAAAAACAGGTAGGATTTCCAAAAGACCTATTAAGTCGGTCAAAGGCTGAGTACTAGAAAATGGGATAGACAAATCAGAAACAGGCATCTGAAGATAAATCATCAAACCCAAAATATGCATCTCTTACAAAAAAAGGAAGACAAAATATCTATTTGCCATAATCAGTGCTGACACTAAGATCCAATGTTTTTACTCCAAACAGGGGAATGGGCTGATGGTTACAAAGATTCAAGTGTCAATCAGTCACACTAAATCCAAGCAAGCTTTTGCATCTCAGAGGTCCAGAATTAGGCAATGGAGACCATGTTAAGTGTTCAAGCAAAAGAGGCATCTCATCTAGCAAGATCAATGCTAAACCAGAAATGTATTGAATCTAGGTCTTTCATAGTCACCTTGGTCTTTAAATCAGAATCAGTTTCCAAGTCTGAGTCAGGGTTAAATCTAGAAGTATGTCTAAACGATGTAAGTGGTCTTGACCATGAGAAACGGAATACAGGGGAGAGACAGGCACACCTATAAAGTGCAATTAGGATTTTTTATTAAAATAAATGTTACAACTATACACACATTAAATCTTGGTTATAGAAATATTCCAGTTCAAATGGAAACAGCAAGAATTAATTTGTAACTCTGTAATTCAGAATTATAGGATTTCACTCACATGTCTCTTAATTAAGATTACCAGTTTATCTACCTAGTTTCATTTCAAAGTAAGCTAATGTATTATTAACTAAATACCACAGATTTTCTCTGTCTTGTATCTTCTAATAGCAGTGACACAAATTTGGAAAAGACTAATTAGCTGAAGCATCAACATATATCTCCAAAGAATAAACTTACCACTTCATTTTCTCAGCCATATGGCTCAGAGATCACACTAGACATGACCTTTCCAGCAGCGAGGTCAGAATTTCATTTATAAATAGATAATTGGAAAGGCATCCATCCGAGGTTCCATGGTGCTGAAGAACTTCAGTTTCTCAGAGAGAACTATTTAAAGACCAAATGGATAAAAATTATCTTCTTTCACCATATATGAGCAGGCTTGGGGATTCTGAAATACTTAAGTAAAAAGTGCATGAAGTTATGTGTTGTGTGTGTGTATGTATTTCTATAAGTATGAAAACAAGTTGTAGAAATACGAGTGGAAATATGTGTTTATAAATACCTTATCACACATGAATTTCTCAACAACTCAAGTGACTTTTGAAGTAAATGCAAATAGAATTTCTTTCCCCTTATTTTTGGAAGTTTCAAAAATTTACCTAATTCCTTGGGTTTGCCCTTAATCGATGATTTTCAATCCTGGTCACACATTAGGATCACCTTGGAGATTCTATTAAAATGCCAATGTTGTATTCTACTCTTGGTATCTAGATTTAATTAGACTGGGATAGGAGCCTGGTACTGGAATTTTTCAAAAGCTACCCACGTGATTCCAATGTGTGGTCAAGGTTGAAAATTAGTCTCAAGGATAGATGTGGTAGACACAGAGATATACTCCAACTCCAGATCTCCCTCTGAGAAAGGATTCCTTGTCCCGCTGCAAGAGATGAGATCAGCAGACAGCCTGGAGCTGTTAGCTCCTTCAGGGTCTACCTCAGCTTTTAAGAGCCACCTTGCCTGAGGTTATTCCCTTTCCATAACAACCTCCATCAGTGACTGAGCAAGGTGAGGGTATAAAGGCCCAGCTATAGGTAAATAATGGAGGATCCACTGCTGGGCAAAATTTACTTCAGAGCTTAACCTGATTGACCAAGGTATGTAGAATCTATGTCAAAGTTTGACTTCTCCTTCTGCCTAATTCTGCTTCCTTTCCTCTTCTTTCACAGGTGTTTATCTCTAATAACCATCTGACATCTCAAACGCCATCTATCTTAGCCTCTGCTTCAGGAGAGCTCAATCTGTGACAAAAAATTTACAACATTCTCATAGATAGTATCAGAGATCTTTTGATTTGCCTACCTCTCATTTCTTCCCCTCTGTAGTTACATAAGTAGGTTCTGGAATCAAAATGTCTGGATTCGTACCTCAGTTCTCTGTGACTTGGTACCATTTTTTTACCTTTTGCTGCCTCAGTTTTCTCATTTGTAAAAGGTAGATAATTATTTGTTCCTTACTTGCAGAATACTTGTGAGAACTGAAGCCAAACTAGGTACTTAGCACAGTAGCAGGCACATATCAAATGCTTCCTAAATATTAGCCATTTCCTGGGGAGATGAATTCTATGTGAATTGGATGAGACTGTCCTCAACCCACCCCTAGATTCAGAGAAAGACATGTGACTTGAGCAAGCCATTCAAAGTTTTCCTGGGGGTGTTCTTTTTTTTGTTTTTGAGTGTTTTGTTTTATTTGCTTTTAATTTTCCTGTGGGGTGGAATCTGTTCCTGGAGCAGGTTGAATAACAGCTCCAAAGATATCCAGATCCTCATCTTTGGAGGCTGTGAATGTTACCTTAAAGGGCAAATAGAACTTTACAGATGTGCTTAAGTAAGCATCTTAAGGTGGGGAGAGTATCCTGACTTATCCAGGTGGGCCCTAAATGCCATCACAAGTGACCTTGTAACAGGGGGGTTGAGGGAGATTGACTACAGAGAGAACAAAGGTTTAATCTGACTTGGGGTCAATGGGGCATGCCTAGATATCTACACGGAAGAAGCAATGTGTTAATTCTTATATTTTCCCCCTACACCTATCACACTTTGTAGGTATAATAAATAATAATTTTATTGACTGAAATTTCAGAAGTACAATACTTATCAATTTTGCCAATGTTTTAAAATTCAGATGTAGATTTTTAATGAATCATAGATATATATATTAAAATTCTAATTATGTTTATACCTGATGAACATCCAATAATAAGCCCTTTTTTTGACCATCTTCTTAGTGTGTGGCATTTATTAGGTGTTAATATGTTTAAAAACTGTGGTTTTGGACCTTCATGAGATCATAATGAGATCCCTTTGAGCCTTTTACTGGTTGCCATGGACTGCCCTATGAAACATTTTTCATCCTTTTACTGACGGTCACAGTTCAACTTTAATTGGCTTTTGAATACGAGACATTTAAATGTATGCTTTATTTATCCTGCCTGTTATTCTTAACTTTATAGTAAGCTAAGGGTTTAAAGAAGACACAGCAGTGATTCGCAACTTGGAGCAATTTGGCCCCCAGGAAACATTTGGCAATACTGGATATATTTTTGATGTTCTCAACTAGAGATCGGGCTGCTACTAGCATCTGAAGTCAGGGATGCTGCTTAACATCCTACAGTGCATAGAAAAGCCACCGCAATTAAGAATTATCTAGTCAAATGTGTCAACAGTGCTAAGGTTCAAAAATCTTGGGTTACAGGATGGAAGGATATACAATAAATGTGCTGTTACAATGAAAAATATTTCTTAGTGTACCGGTAAGAGTGATTCAGCTATTCAACATTTTTCTCTGTGTGTTCTCTTGACTTGCTATACTGATTTCTATTTAATTCTAAAATGGATTTTTGCATACTAATTCAGATTAACTAAGTCTGACTGCATGCAATTAAACAATTAGTAAAACAGAGGCAATCCCCAAGTAAAAATAAGGAAAATCTTCCTTCAAATACAAAAGATTAGATTTAATGCTTCAACTGCTACACAGGGGAAAGGTAGAGAAGGGGTAGCAAGTATGAAGTTGTTAAAGAAGAGCATGCTCTGTTTTTGTCATTAGGAAATAAAACACATCTGCCTAACAAAATTAAATGATCCAAAGAATAAAATAGACTAAAAAGATCAGAAATTGTGACACCATGGTACAATTCAATCCATTACCGAATCCAGTTAGATACATTAGATATTTACATTAAGCAGCATTGTTATACCAAGAATAGCAAACCAACTGGTATTTCCCAGGCATCCCTGGATTCACACGCATACGGCCAGCATGCAAGGAAGTCTGCTCTGTTACTATGAAAATGTGTGTAAATTTAAGTCAGACTCTTACATTCTAGTTTTGCATTCTAGAACTAAACCAGGCTGAATAACAACATAATATGGAAGTAAGCATGTTATCAGCAAAACTACAAGCCTATAAAATAAATATGTTGTGCCATAATAAAAACCCAAATGCTCATATTCATCAAAAAGCCAAATTAGTTTCATTAGACATCGATTATTTCCATGCCTAAAAATGTTTGAATAATCCTAAGCGGGTTTGAGAAATTTAAGAGATATCATACATGTTAAGGACAAATTATATGGCGGATTGTGTCCTCTACAATTGAAAAGTCTAAAAGCGGCTTTGGATACAAATATTACAAAGTAATGGGCACGAGTGTGAAACAGCACTTCACTATGTGTGATTCTGGAGAATGTATCTATTGTGGACAATAGTGGGATATTTTTAAAACTTGATGGAGAGTATGTTATATCAAGAGAAAGCTTTTCTCACTTCCCCTCCTCTCCTCTCAACCTTAAAATCCAAGAGAAGAGAGATGGTAAATTAAGAGGAAAGTTCTAAGGTAACCAAGTACAAAGTGAACAACTTGTCCTCTTGTGAATAAAAATCATTAGCTCTCTAGGAGACATAAAGAGACTAGAGGTTTGTTAATGGATGATAAGCTACATTTTGTCATATGTGCAGAACCTCTTTTAAGTCATCAATCTCATTAGATTTGAAATTATTTTCCTGATGTCTGCTCATTACCTGAAATTAAGAAAACAAAAATTATAGAGGAAACAATGAAAGCTTTGTGTATTCCCACCACACAAAACAAACACCGCTAACACGTAGCTGTAATTCCTCTTTCTCTTTTTACCATGCAGACAGATACATAGAAAACTATGAAAAATACATAGAGAAATACATATAAAGAGAACAAGAGACTTTGAGTGTGATCACAATAGAACAAAAGTAAAAGAGCAAGTGCACAGTAATTTTTTTAATGCAAAATCAGAATATTTTCCTACCACAGGCTATGCTTTTTCCATTTAATAGCATACTTTAAGCATCCCTTTTGCTACTGAAGTTTTTGGATAGCTTCAAGATCTTCATTTCCATGCATATGTCATGCTTAATTCAGTCACTTGTCCATTGTTGAATGTATAGATTGTTTCTAATTTTTTAATATTGAAACTCATGTTACTGTGAACTCTTTGTTTGCATAGTGATTACTTACATAATAAAGTTTCCTAAAAGCAGAACGAATGGATTAAAGCACAGGAACGCCTTCAAAATTTTGATACAAGTTACCAGGTTGTTTTCAAAAAAACAATTAGTGCCCATTTACACTTCTAAAAGTAACGTGACAATCTCACTGTTCCCTTATTAATGCTGAATGTTATTAGACTCCTAAAATATGTGATGTAACTTGATCTATCCAAAAGTTTTGGTAACATTAATGTCTTTGATTAGAGCTCAGCACACGTAGAGACTACACTTCATCCCCAGAATAGAAAAGGCAAACAGTATGCCTTCCTACACAAACCCCAGCATCACCTCCCTGGCTGTCCCGTTGCTACCTGGACACTATAATTTTCCCCTGGATGCAGAAATTGTGTGTCGGTGTGTTTCTGGGTGAGAGAAAGCAGAGACAGAAAAAGAATTGTGACCATCATCATTAAGTCTATTCATGCTATAAAAAGTGCAATTGTCTAGTTTTATGAATCACTTAGATTACCTGAGACAGAGAAAGTTGGACGAAGACAAAATATCTTTCCATCTTCTTCCTAGGAGGTGGTGCTGCATTTTATGAAGTCAGAAATGAATGAATGGGCCATCATTTATTTAATGCAATCTTTAAAAGGGTTACTTTTATTTTCTATGTTGTGTATATCAGTATTTTGTATCTTCACAAGAACTCCAGTTGGGAAATTTGAGATATTGCATATTGGCTTTGGATCAGCAGTACATTCAGCTACAAGGAAGAAACCCCAACTATTATGGCTTAAACAAATATGGCTGTATTTTTCTCCCATAACAAGAACGATGCACTTAAGCAGTTTCTGACACTTGTTCAGCTGCTGAATGATACAAAGCAGAGGCTGGCAAACTACTTCCCTTTAGCCAAATCTGGCCTGTCATCTATTTTATTAAATACAGTTTTATGGAACACACTACATCCATTTACTTAAGCATCGTGTGCTGATGCTTTCCCAATAGTGCAACAGAACTGAGCATTTGTGACAGAAATGGCATAGCCCATAAAACATAAAATATTTACTATCTGGGCCTTTACAAGAAAAGTTTGTCCATCATTGATACAAGATATGGAATCTTTGTGATCCCTTGGCCTTTACTCCAAGGTCGCAAGATTGCAGCTATGACCATTGCACACCATCAGGGAGAAAAATAGAAAGGGGGACATGGGTACGCCTAGCTGTGTTAGGCCTTGATTATCAAGAAAGGTCAAAGCTTTTCCAGAAGATCCCATCAACACTCTGCTTATGTCACATTCGCTAGAACTGTGTCATGTGATCCCCCTAGCTATAGCAGAGGCCTCAAAAGCGAGCTTCTGTATTTTTAACCAGTAAGAAGGAGTTGGGAATTCCTGTTGGCTGGGTCCATAATCAATGACTATGATAGGCTGCTAAAAATTTTAAACAAAAAGCATGTTGGATATTTCAGTTTGGCTCTGCTTACCTGATTTTTCCTTCTCTGATTAATTATATGGGCAACATTATTAGCAAACAAAAAAAGTATCTGAAATATTTTAAGGGACAAAGATGATCATTAATGTTTTTCTCTTATTTTCTGGATTGTTAATAATTCATGCAGATGTATGATTCTTTCTATGTACAGGAAAAATCCCTGGCCATTGTAAATAAACAAATAAAAAAGACTAAAAAATAGAGACGAGAGGAAACCAGCTAAGAACCTGGGGACCTGAGGAACAACACATCAGTGAGTTGTGTCAATTTCGTTTTTGCCTCATATATCAGAAGCCAGGTGTTGAAGAAACAAGCAACCCAGGAATGCTAACAGGTATAGACACAAAAGAATGCAAGGGAAGTCTGCCCTCTCTATGCAAAGGACCATAAAAGAGGTTGCTTAGCACAGTAGAAAACTTTTAGATAATAACTGTTCTATTCCAATCAAATACCATAGAAAAAATTGTAGTTCCACACCATCCCTCCAGAGAAGGCTAAGTGGGGAACCTAGACTTTCATTACACTTCAGATTATAATGAAACCCCATAACCTCAGCAACATACAAGAAAAGTGTATGCCATGACCATGTGGGGTTTATTCCAGGCATGCAATGCTGACTCAACCATTGAAAATCAAAAAATGTAATCCATTGTATTAATAGGCTAAAGAAGAAAACCACATGATCATATCAACTGATGCTGAAAAAGCACTTGACAAAATTCAATAAGGACTCATGATGAAAAGAAAAATCTCAGGAAAAAAATAGGAATACAGAGAAATCCCCATAACTCAATAAAGAACATCCACAAAAAATCCCACAGCCAACATCATATAAAATAATGAAAGAATGAATGTTTTCCCCTATGACTGGGAAAAAGGCAATGGTGCACACTCTCACCACTACTATTCAACACAGTATTGGAATTTCTAGTGAATTCAATAGCAAGAAAATGAGTTAGAGACATTAAAGATCAAAAAGAAAGAAATAAAACTGCCTCAATTTGCTGATGAAATAATCACCTATATCAAAAACTCCAGAGACTCTATTATACTTTTAAAAAACAGAAAACAAAACCTCTTAGAACTAAGAAATGAATTTAGTAATGTCACAGATTATAAGATGAACATACAAATAACAATTGTGTCTATTTACTAGCAATAAATATCTAGAAACTAAAATTTTTAAAAGTGATATTTACAACTGCTAAAAAAAGAAACGTGCAAATCTAACATAACATGTACAAAACTTGTATACTAAAAAATACAAAATGTTAATGAATGAAAGCAAAGAATACTGAAATAAATGAAAAGACATAGCATGTTCATAGACTGAAAGACTCAACATGGTAAATATGTCAATTCTTTCCAAGTAGTTATTTAGGTTTCACTCAATTTCTATAAAAATATCAGCAAGTTATTTTCTCATATATATGTAAGACTATTATAAAATTTAAATGAAAGGCAAATAAACTACAATAGCTGAAAGTATTTAAAAAATAAACTGAGAAGAATTAGTCCACAGAATTTCAAGACTCGTTATTTTACTACACCAATCAACACAGTGTGGTAATTAGCAGAAAAATAGACACATAAATCAATAGAACAGAATCGAGAACCCAGAAATAGTCAAATAAATATAGCCAACTGATTTTCGATAAAATTGCAAACCAATTCAATGAAGGATGGATATTTTTCACAAATGAGAGCAGAGATGTCAGATATTCATAAAAATAAAGAAGTCTATCTAAATCTTATATCTTATACAAAAATTAACCCTAGTTGACCCTAGATCTAAATATTAAACCACAAAACTATGAAACTTTTAGAAAAGAAAATCTAGGAGAAAATCTTTAGGATCTAAGAAGTGTCTCTCGACTTCATATCAAAACCATGATTCATGAAAGAAAGCATTGGTAAGTTGGACGTCATCAAAATTAAAATCTTTTGCTCTGTAAAAGACTACATTAAAAGAATAAAATGAAAAGCCACAGACTGAGAGAAAATATTTACAAAGCACGTATTTGACAAAAGACTGCTATCTAGATTGTATAAAGGATTCTCAAAACTCAGCCATTAAAAAGCCAAACAATCCAATTAGAAAATGAGCAAAAGATATAAAGAAACATTTCCTGGAAGAGAGTTTATGGATGGTGGATGGCAAATAGGCACAAGGAAAAATACTCAGCATCACGAGCCATCATGGAAATGCAAATTAAACCACATGCGATATGATGACACACCTATCAGAAAAACTAAAATAAAAATCGTGACAGTATCAAATTCTGGCAAGGATTCTAAGAAGCAGAATCTCTCATACATTGTTTAGAGAAATATAAAATGGAAAAGTTAGGAAATTTCTTTAAAAAACTAAACATACACTTACCAAATAACACAGCAATCTCATTTCTGGGCATTTATCCCAGAGAAATGAAAACTTATATCCACATAAACCCTGTACATGATTATTCACAGAAGCTTTATTTGCAAAAGCCCAAAATTGGAACAACTACAGTGTCCTTTAATGGGTGACTGGTTAAACTGTGGCATATCCATACCATGGGATAAAAAGAATGAACCATACCAAGCAATAACAAAAATAAAAAGAATTATTGGTATGTCCAACAACTTGGATGGTTCTCAAATGTGTTATGCTGAGTGGAAAAAAAAAAAAAGGCCAGTCTCACAAAGTCACATACTGCATGACAGATATGGAGAACTGATTAGGGGTTGTAGGGTTTAGGGATGGTTAGGAGGAAAGGTGATGGAAGGACGGAGGATGAGTGCAAAGTAGAAACAGGATGAAGATCTTCGTAGTGATGGAATAGTTGTCTGTCTTGATTGCAGTGGTCACACAAATCTGTACATGTGCTAAAAGGACACAGAACCATGCATACACACACACAATGTAGCAAGGACAATTTCCTAGTTTTGGTATTGTAATAGTCACATAGGATGGGACCCCTGGAGGAAACTGGGTAAAGGGTACAGGGGACCTCTCTGTACTGCCCTTGTACTTTCTTTTGAATGTGTAATTATTTCAAAATAAAAGTTTTTTAAAAAATCATGTAACCTAAAGTGTTCTATACCTTTCTCTATTTACTTGAACACCACATACTTAACACTGAGGAAAAAAAAAAATCTATATCTGGATAAATAAAGCAAAGATACAAAGTTTTCTGATTTTTTTTTTCTGAATTAAAAAAATGAGGACTTTAGAACAAGTCTACAAGTGAGATCTAGGGAAAATCTTTTCCTCTCAAGGCCGCAATGTTGATATATTTTACATGAAGTGTTTTGATTAGAATGAACATAAAATGTTTAAAGGTGAGCCGCTTAAATATATGTGTATGTGAATGTAGACCATATTAACTTATATAAGGATGAGCCTAGAGATATATGGGGAGCATGGACATATTACATCCCATTAAACATCAGTCATATGTATATGGAGGGTTTGCATGCCTACTTTACTTTTTAATGAATTACTTATAAAATTCCATTAAATTAAATGAAACCACATAATAATCACCACTTACTATTTAATTCCATCTGCCAATAGGCAATTTTAAATGGTCAATACAGGTAGATAGTTAGGAACTGCTAGATTACTAGCACATGAATGCTAATTTGTGTAATCTTTTTAGATGGAAAGACTCTCGGGGGAGCCACACAAGGATGCTCAGGCTAATTTGGTCAGCTAGCCACACGCTGGACTTCTAGGGACTAAATGATCTCTTAGGACCTTTCAGCTCTAAAATACTGTGATAAAGACAGCATGATACTAGGTGACATTTTTGTCTCAAGAGGACAATTGAGAATAGCTTAATTACTGAGTAGAAATTTTCATAGTTTGATATAATTCTATTTGTCAAAGACTCTTGAATTAGAATTGTTAATACAGATTTATGATGTTAACAATAGATACAATGAATGCAAAATTGAAAATATGCATTCAGATAGCATGCATGCTATCTGCTAATAAATGCATGCATTTATTAATATTTATTAATGCATTTAATTATATTATTTATTAATATTTATCAATGCATTTATTAATATTTCTACTGTCCATCCAAAAGCCAATTATAATAAAAGGGGGATGTATGGAGGAGAATAAATTTATAACAGCACTGAAAATAAGAAGGAGTCTTTAGCAAATATGCTATTTTGACAAATATCTGGACAGTAAAACAAATGAAATCACGTGACAGAACAGAGCAAAGAGAGTCTGAAAAATGCATCCAATAAAGTTGAAGTGGAAGAGGGAGGCTCCACTTTGGTGATGTTTTCAAATACTTTTATATTTTCTTCGGTTTCATTGTTACAGTTAACTTTTTAACTTTTGTGGAATTTGTTTATATGTAGAGATATCTTTATTTTTTATCCCATTGCACAATTCCTCAACAACATTTATTACATAGTCCACCTGGCTTAGTCGAGGTTCTTCCCAAAAGCAGAGCCTAGGACAGAGGTCATATAATTTTTTAAGAATGTTTTCTCAGGGGACAGAAGTGTGTGGCAGGCATCAACAGGGAAAAACTGAAAGCCATTTCAAGTATTATCCAGTGTACCATCACCTCAGGTGACTAGTTACCCAGTGTATGACATTCTGTGTCGTGTTATGGCATGTGGCTGGAACCATTCACTCAAGATGCAAAAGAGAGAAGCATTGATTCATTAGCTCCTGTGGCTCTTCATGTGACATGTATCAGGGTCAAGTGGACTCATGCAGGATTATCAAAGAAGCCACAGAGCAGGAAGTAAGAGATACTCAAAACACACTTGTGATAAGGAGTTAATGGCAAGGAACTCAAAACCTGTGCAGAATTGTGTACCAGGGCAAGGCAAGCAGAGGTCAGAACAAGAAGATGAAAGACAGCACCCTAGTGGTGTCAGACACACCTTTCACCACATTCAACGTACTCCCTAACACTGCAATAAATTTATATATATATAAGAATGATATATATATAAAGACTGTATATATACATATATAGTCTCTTCCCAGAGTCTTTAGTATGTTCCACTGATCAATTTTATTATTCCTGTGCCAATAAACCCAGATTTTTATTAGAGTAGCTTTATAGCATAAGATGATATCTGATAGGGACATGTCCCTCACAATCGTACTCTTTCAAATATGTAATGGCTATTTTTCTTAGCTTATATTTCAGAGGTACTTATGAATCACTTTGTTAAAAAACAGAAACAGTCTGTTAGGAGTTGGAGTTGAGGATTGCTTTGAACTCATAGATCAGTTGAGGACATTTGAGAACTTTATGACATCATACTTTTCCATCCAAGGATACAGTGTTTTGCCACATTTATTCTAGTCTTCTTTTACATCCTTCAGTTAAGTTTTATATAACTCTTTGCACAAGTATTGCATATTTCTTGCTATGTATTTGGTAATTACTAGTAGATTTTTATCATTACATTTCCTAACTCGTATTCTGGCATGATAAAGCTGGGGATTTTCATATGTTGACTTTCTGTGTGACCATCTTGTTAAATGAACGAAAGGTTATCTATTTTCATCATTTTCCATTTTGTTGATTAATTCACTTAGGAGTTCTAGGTATCAATTATAGTCTACAACTCTTCTACACTTAAACTCGTTTAACTTCAATGTTCTAATAAAACTACTTAAACGCAGGACTACAGAGTACCACTGGATTTGGAAAGTGTTTATGAAGCAAGCTCAAACTATTGTTAACCTCTATGAAATTATCTTTGAAGCCAATGTGTATAGGTGCATTCAGGTAAATTAGGGTATAACTAAGAGTTTCCCCAGTTAATTTCCATTAGAATATATTTTTTATTAAGAATGTGATAATTAATTTTAGGTGTCAATCTGACTGGGGTAAGGGATGCCCAGATAGCTGGTAAAACATTATTTCTGGGTCTGTCTGTGAGGGTGTTTCTGGAAGAGATTAGCATTTGAATCAGTGGACTGAGGAAGGAAGATCACCCTTACCAAGGCAGGTGAACATCATCCAGTCCATAGGGGGCTGGAATAGAACAAACGGTGGAGGAAGAGCAAATTAATTTGCTTCTTGTTTGAGCTAGGACATCCATCTTCTCCAGCAGTCTCTCCACCAAGGCCCCCTCCCCGCACAGTTCTCACACCTTTGGACTTAATTTCTCCACTGGGTTTCCTGCTTCTCTACCTTCCAGTTTGCATGGGGTTGATCATGGGACTTCTAACCTTCTGTAATCACATGAGCCAATTCCTATAACAAATCTCTTTATATGTCTGTATCTGTCTCCTATTGGTTCTGTTTGTCTGGAGATTCCTATACAAAGGGCATGAAATAAAATTGGAAGTTTACAAATATATTATTGAAACTTAACAATAGCCACAGCAATCAGTTAGAATGTAATCCAACAAGATATTTTTTCAGGGAGGAGTACTATATCACTGATACTGCTAAAAATTTTCAGCAAATGGTGATAATAAACATCAGACTGGCTTTTAGTCTGTTTTGTTATTATTATTATTATTTTTTATTTTTTTGAGACAGAGCCTCACTTTGTTGCCCAGACTAGAGTGCTGTGGCATCAAGCCAGCTCAAGGCACCCTCAAACTCCTGGGCTCAAGCGATCCTCCTGCCTCAGCCTCTTGAGTAGCTGGGATTACAGGCACTCGCCACCACGCCCCAATATTTTTTTTTTGTTTCTGTTTTTAGTTGCCCAGCTAATCTTTTCTATTTTTTTAGTAGAGATGGGGATCTTACTCTTGCTCAGGCTGGTCTCGAACTTCTGAGCTCAAAGGATCCTCCTGCCTCAGCCTCCCAGAATGCTAGGATTAGCATGAGCCGCCGTACCAGGCCATTATTTTGTGTTATCTACAGGTGAGCTTCTCTTTATTGCCCTCATTGGGTACTGATCTTTCCGCTGTCCTACTCTTGCCATGTCAATGGATTACTGATTCAGCTTTACGAGTTGACAAACTATAGACAGCATTTAAACTCATGAGAGGGATGGAAATTTTTCAAAGGCAAGTTTTTAGTGAGAATTAAAAGAGCCCAGGACAAAATCATAAGGATCTTTACATTTAGCAGCAATATGAAGGAAAGAAGAAACAAGTACAAAGGAAAATGCAAAGAATAGATGTGACAAATTAACATATAATCCATAGTATTCTTGTGGGAAATAAAAATGTTTTTTAGAATGAATGCTTTTTGCCAGTGATTTGCACTGCGGGGTGACGTAGTTCATATAACTTCAGAGCACTTAACCTCTATGTGCCTGCTTTATTGTTATGTGTTTGTGAATTAAGGCAAAAGAATGAATGGTTTCAAACACCTTTGTGTTTGGATAAATCAAAGAAATAAAATGCCATTAATTGGTCTTACAAATATGTTATGTGTAACCAGTTGTAAACATCAGTTCTCAGGCTGAGCTTTTTATTCTCATGTATTTTGATTCTGCTTAGAATTTAGCCTCATAAATCTCCATTGGACTGAAACCAGGTTGCAAGTGTTGATAATGAGTCTCTTTGAAAACTCATGAACAATTACCAAGACTAACTTTGTTATACTTCTGACCCAGACATTAAGCTGAGGGCTGGCTTTGAGGGATCTGGGATGGCTTTCAGAAGCTTTCTGTGTTTACCCACCTTTCCCCATGGACCTTCACTCAGAGAGAACAGCTGCCTCAAATTCCAGAAAACAAACTTCTAAACCATGAAACCACCAGGCACTGGGTGAGTTGGGCCAACACTCTATTTGAAAGAGGATTATAAATTCAGGCAACATTGCTTTGGCACTCTCCAAATTTGAAGAGTATTTCATGCTTATAATTAAGATCACAAGTGCAATTGATGTCACCAGAGATCACATATTTGATTTTTAGTAAATGTTGGCTCACACAGCCGGGATCTACAAGGTAATATATTAAAGCCGTGGCAATATAGCAAACAAATGTTATGTTATTTTTTTCGAGGGTAGACTGCTTGAGGAGTGGGCCTCAAAGGTGTACTGGGTTCCTTTTCTGTTTCTGCTAAAAATTTGCTAGACTCTTGAAGTAGTTTGCGAAAAAAAGACTCAATTCTTCACTCTTCGGTATACCCTTGACCTTCCCCATAAACTTTGTAGGGGGAACTCCGACTCTAAGTTTGGGGTGTGATTTGCTTTGGCCAACGGGATTTTAGCAAATGCAATGTAAGCAGAGGGCTGAAAAGTGCTTGCATGACTGGGCTTTCCTGCTCCTGCTTTCCTAAGATTTCCATGAGAACATTACCAGCCTGGTAGATAAAGAGACATGCATGGCACGGTGCCACGTCACTGTAGTCATTCCAGCTGACACTATCTAGATCTGCCAGCAGCCAGTCAACCTCCACACTCAGGAGCGAGCCCAGCCAGGGTGAACAGAACAGCTGACTGAGGATAAGTAAACCAACCCAGCACAGATCAGCTAAAGCTGTCGAACTCACAAAGCAAATAAACATTTAATTGTGTGTCACTGACGTTTTTGGTGGAGTGTGACATGGCATTATTGTGACATTAGATGACAAACATAGCCTTCTCATCTTTTAAGCAGATTTCAAAGAGCCTGAGTACTTTCTACAAGGTTAGTAGGATATAATAAAGATGTTAATATCATAGAAGAATCTAAAGACTCTTAAATCAGAAGACTGACTTTGAATGCTAAAGTTGCTACTTATTGGTTTTGTGACACATGGAAATGTATTTAAATTCTGTGCACCAGCCAACTGGGTAATTGTGAGGATTAAACGATATGTTATGTCAAACAGTGATGTGTGACCTTGGGCAAGTTACTTAATCACCTTAATCTCAGTTTTCGTTAATAAAATGAGGTTTACAATGGTAATTATGAAGATAAAAAAAGGAAAAATAATATAAAGTATTTCATAGACAACTTGGTGGTTAGAAAATGCTAAATGTTAAAATTATTATTATATGTTAAAAATCATTTTTACTATTAGTTACACTTTTAGTTTTGACAACAAAAGTGAAGCATTGTGGCTAAAATGCACTTCTTACTCAAAGAGGTGTTTGGGGTCCCAGGTGAATGAGTCTATGTCCTGTGGCTTTTTATATTAACACAAAGAAGTTGTCTGATGACAAATTAGCTCATTGTCACCTTAGAGGGTGAAAATGTCTTCATAAGGGAATGAATTATAAAGATTCATGGAGGTTTAAGTGGAAAAAAGTGAAGGAAACAGAAAGGTAAAATACTTTTGTTAGCCAGAGGGGCCCGGAAATACAAGCAGGAAGCCCCGGAGAATGGTGGGATTTTTATGGCTAAGACCCCAGGATGGGAAAAAATAGCCTCTGCATTAGAATACGGAAGGGAGATGTGGGGTGCAATTAAATAACCCTGATGAATTGTTCCAATGAAAGTTTTAAAGTTGGCATTTGTGAAATGATACGGCTTCTTTTTATCCTGCATAAAATAAACCAAGTTGTACAAAGTGGAAGTGTCCAAAGTATCACATTCCAAGGTGGACATCCATGAGATAATTGATTGGTGCTTCAAGTAACACAAGATTTCATCCTCCAGAAAGTCTACACTGGTAGCAATTTAGATTATTACAAAGATGGGTGTCTCAAACCAACTGTCACAGAGAAGGAAGAATGAGAACATGTCTAGAGCTCACTAGAAGCAGATCCAAGAGAGGAATCCTTTTCAGAATAAAGGTAGAGGAATATTACAGAATTCAACAGCTCTAGGAGCTGAAGGCAGAACAGAATTGTTATAAAACAGTCAGTTGGCAATTAAAGGATAACAACAAACTGAGCACTGACAGGCCTCTAGAAAGGATTTCTCCATTTTTCTAGTTTGCAGATAATAAATCTAAATATATCAATATTTTCCTCACTACTGCATGGCAACATGAGCAACAGTACCACTTGAAAAAAATAAATACCCAAGAGAACATCTTTTATACCTCTGAACACGAGCCTGAGATACTCAAAGCCATCCAGAGAACATGCCACAGGCACCAAGACCTTCAAGGTAAGAAACAGAAAAGCGACAGCTGTTCTGCAGAGGGCGAGGCTGGCTCTGAGTTAATGTGCACAACAGGAGCAGCCAGCAGTGAATATAAGGAGAAGAATAACTAGGCTAATAAGGAAAATTCTGTGCACAAGAAAGAAACAAATTGTATCAGAAAAGCATCAGACAAGATGGATGGTTTAAGAAAATACAGTCACCGTTTTTCATAGCAGTTCTACTTAGTTTGCTTAATAAAAATAAAAAGCCTTTGTTCCTGCTGATCAGTGACTTCGTGTGTCAGAATAATGCTATTCCCCCCAGCCCTCCCCACCTCCACAGCCCCAGATGGGGACATGCCATTATCACCTAATCGCTTCTCAAAGAATTGCTTTTCTGTGTCTGCCTTTAGAGTTGCTCGCTGAATGGGTCTAACTTTTCTTAAATTTGATAGAGGGAGCAGTTGTAACCAGAGCATCTAGAAATAAACAGGAAAGAGTCCTGAATCCTAGGCCCACAGCTGCCAATAGTCTGAACTTGGACATTTAATTCTTCCTTGGTGAAGGCAAGAAGTTCAGTTAAAGAGAGGTTATTTGTTAGCAGGTTTCTGACCGGAAACATTGCTCTATAAAGATGTTGCAGGGCAAGAATCAAAAGCAGCAAAGAGATTGACATCAATGGAGCACAGAAGTTTCTTTTATAAAGATTCGAGCAACTCAGAAGTTATATTTTGCCTTCAACGACAAGGTGGCTCTAACATTTTAACATAGGTATCCATATTTGGATGCCATAGACCTAGACTAATACTGTCAAACTGAATTTTTTTTCAGATGTGCTATAATATTTCAAGTTTCCTTTTTCTCTAGATCATGTGCAAGCAAATTTTGGCATTGAACTTATTAGTTAATTAATTCCATCAACATATATTTTTGAGTACCTGTTTTATACCTGGTCTTATTCTAGGTGCTGAGGATAGAGAACCAATAAACACACAAAAGTTGGAAGTTGCACCATAATCAAGGGGGCCTTGAAAAAATATAAATATATAAATAAATGTGTGCATCTGTGTGTGCATATACCTATATTAGAAGATGTAAATGTTTTAAAGAAAAATAGAGGGACAGGAAGTCAGAAAGTGTTGGAAGAAGGTTCCAATTTTCTCAGAGTGAGTCTCATTCAGAGTTGACTTTTGAGGAAAAGAGGTACAAGAGGTGAGAGAATAGACACTTTATAGGCAGAATGAGCAACAAGAGGCTGTGAAGACACCGAGGCAGGCAAGTGAGTGTGTGTTACAGGAACACAAGGCAGCTGGTGTGGCTGGAGCAGATTGGGTGAGAGGGAGAGAGGCGGGAGACGGAGTTAGGGAGCAGATGGGAGGCACGTGGGGTTGAGGCTTTGCTTTATTAGCCATTGCAACATCTTGACTTTTAGTTTGAATGAGTTAGGAAACCATTCCAGAGTTTGAGAAGGGGAACAACACAGCATGACTGAGATCTTACACGTATTCTCTGGCTGCTATGGTGAGTGTAGACTAGGGGTATGGTTGGCAAAGGTAGTAGTTAGAAGGATATTGATTGATGTATTAAAATACATTGATTTTCACTTGTCTTCAGCCTCTTCATTGACATCAGTCAATGTATATGGAAAAAAAGACACACTTTGGTTGACTGATCACATTTGAAATTCTTGATCACTAACCTAGATGGAATCGTGGAATCCGGAATCACACTGTGCATCTCTTGCACATTCCCTCTTTCCTCTAGGTGACTGAAAGGAAGGGGGAAGAGGGAATAGAAAAACCACAAACACCTCTTCCCTTTCCTCTTCAATGGATAGCATTTCTTATTTCACTGAGGAATGTGTTCATCAACTCCACCCCCTTGATGTTGCTAAATCTGATGGTCATTTCACAGTTGACCTGCTTGATAACTCTCTTTTACTTGGCTTGGCTTCCAAGACAGCACACTTCCGTGGTTTTTCCTCAGCCTCGCTGCAACTCTTTCTCAGTCTCCTTGATGAGTAATTCCTCATCTCTCAGTCTTTCAGCGTTGGAATGCCCATGGCTTAGTCCAAGGCCCCCTTCTCTGCCTACATTCATTCCTTTGTTGATGTCATCCAGTCTCACTGCTATAAACTTATCAGTCCTATATTTATTGTTGTAGCCTGTAGGTTTCCCAAAATTTCGGGTTTTGTATCTGCTTGCTTACTTGGATTTTGCCCCGGATATATTGTAGGAATGCCAATGTTAAAAACCAAACACTTGATCTATAGCACCCCCAACCAAACAGGCGGGTTCTTGCCCCGTGCTCCCATTTTAATGAATGGCAATGCCTTCCTTCTAGATTTTCATGCCAACAATGTCGTCGTCATCTTTGAGTCTTCCTTTGCTGACACATCCCAGATCCAATCTGTCTGAAAATACTCTCAGTTCTACCTTCAAAATATATCCAGGCCGGGCGCGGTGACTCACGCCTGTAATCCTAGCACTCTGGGAGGCCGAGGCGGGCGGATCACTCAAGGTCAGGAGTTCGAAACCAGCCTGAGCAAAAGCAAGACCCCATCTCTACTAAAAATAGAAACAAACTAATTTGCCAACTAAAAATATACAGAAAAAGTTAGCCGGGCATAGTGGCGCATGCCTGTAGTCCCAGCTACTCGGGAGGCTGAGGCAGAAGGATCACTTGAGCCCGGGAGTTTGAGGTTGCTGTGAGCTAGGGTGATGCCACGGCACTCCCTCTAGCCTGGGCAACAGAGCGAGACTCTGTCTCAAAAAAAAAAAAAAAATCCAGAAAGTAATCACTCATTTGCATTGCCACCGCTTTCATCCTGGTCTGCTTTTCTCTCATATCTCACCTATGTAATTAAGTCCCAGCTATGAAAAAGAAAGATTGTTGAAGCAAAGCCACGAG
>CAUYRT010071925.1:0-119601 GCA_963574885.1 Lepilemur ruficaudatus
ACCCATCAAATCATAAAAGCTATACCCGAAAGGATCAAACTTATTAAGTAACTTAATTGAACAAAGCTCAAGAAAATTTAGAGGAATAAAAAATGCCCAGCATCGGATGGGTATATACATACATAAGGAGTGTGATGTGCATCGTCTGGGGGACGGTCATGCTTGAAGCTCTGACTCTGGGGGGAGGAGGGAGGGCGAGGGCAATATACTTAACCTTAACATTTGTACCCCCATAATATGTTGAAATAAAAAAAAAAAAGAAAAGTTAAAAAATAAAAAAATAAAATAAATAAAAAATAAATTAGAACTGAAAGAGTTCCAAGACCACAGCCTCTCTGAGCAGCAGTACACAGGGAGGCCCCAAAGTCAAGTGAAGACAAAAACAAGGACACAAAAGGAATTTAAAGCCCTTGGTACCTAAAACTACAGCAAGCATTAAACACAGCCTAACTACTAACAAGATCAACATAAATCCTCACACTAAAAAAAAAGAAAAAAGAATAACACCCCTGTATAAATTTATCTTTTAAATACACTTTTGAAAAGAGGACACTTTCTAAAACAAGCTCACGTAGCTCTGCATGTTAGTGGAGCTTTGGACACTTTGGGATGGGGCTACCAGTGACCAGCTTCCCTTTGGGGTATTATTCCCACATGGTGACCCATGTTCTCCTTTAAGGAGCTTCTACAGGAGGAAACTTTAAAAGTCGCCCTCTTTTTGAAAATTAGAAAACAATCTCAGTTTTGCTGAAAGTCCATTTTCTGGTTGCTGTTGTTTTCTCCTGTTTTGGAAGTGTGTGTTATTGGCTGTTGCCCATAATAAGTGCATTATTTTAATTAAAATGTTTCACCTAGTGCCCCGTATAAAGTAATGAATAAACAAATTACACTGGTTAAAAAAAAAAAAAAAAGCCTTTTGCTTCAGTTCCTATTGCCAGATTTGAAATGGCAGAATTTGAACAAAAATTGTTAAGCCTTCCAAAAGCCAAGACAAAACAGTTTTAAGAGACAAAGCAGCATCCGAACTAGGCTTGGCTATTACACAGATGTTGGAATTATCGAACAAGGAATTTAAAGGGACTATACTTAATTTATTAAGCCCTCTAATTGAAAAAGTAGACAACATGCAAGAACAATAAGAGAAAATAATTAATGATAAAAATAAAATACAGCAAATCATTCAGGAAATGTGGAACAATATCAAAAGATGTAAGATACGTGGAATTAGTAAACCAGGAGGAGAATGAGAGAATAGAGCAGAAAAGATATCTGAAGTAATAGTGGTAAAATGTAAAATAAGCGACAAACTGTAGACCCAGGAAGATCAGAGAACACCAGGCAGTATAAACACTGCCTCTCCACCAAACATGTGCAGACATATAATATTAAATCTGCAGGAACCAAAGACAAAGTGAAAAGAAACAAACCCAATGGGAGAAAAATTACATAGAGAGGAAAAAGAATGGGAATTACAGTGGATTTCTCATCAGAAACCACACGAGCAAAAAGGGCACAGAATGAAGTATCTAAAGTATAGAAAGGCAAAAACCCACCAATCTAGAATTTATATTGAGCAAAATATTGTTTCAACTGTAAAAGAGAAATAACGATTTTCTCAAATAAAAACTGAGAGTATTTGTCACCAGCAGACCTTCCCTGTAAGCAGTGTTGAAAAACATTATTCAGGCAGAAGGAAAGGGATGTACTTGGGTCTACATAAAGAAAGAAAGCACATCAGCGTATGAATAAATGACTACAAAATAAAATATTTTATTTTTCTAATTCTTAATTGGTCTAAAAGGTAACTTTGTTTAAAGCAATAATAGTACCAATACATTGTGCAATTGCAGCGTGTGGACAAGTGACATAAATGACAGCACGTTGCAAGGGTGAGAGGGGGAATGAGGTGCGCTCCCTTACAAGGTGCCTACACTGCACGTGAAGTGGTCTAGTGTTATTCGAAAGATGCAGAAAAAGCATTTGGCAAAATTCAACATGATAAAAACATTCAACAAATTAGGTATAGAAGAAATGTGCCTCAACATAATAAACATATGACAAGCTCACAGCTAACATCATACTCAATGGTGAAAAGTTGAAAGCTGTTACCCTAAGCTCAGGAAAAAGATAAGGATGTCTAATTTCACCACTTCCATTCAACACAGTACTAAAAGTCTTAGCCAGAGAAATCAGGTGAGAAAAAGAAATTCAAGGCATCAAAAGAGGAAATGAAGAAGTGAAATTGCTTCCACTGACAACATGATCTAATATATAGAAAATGCTAAAGATGTCCCTCAAAAATTGTTAGAACTGATAAACCAATTTAGTAAAGTTGCAAGGAACAAAAATCAACATATGAAAATCAGTAGTATTGCTACACACTCATAACAAACTACCTGAATAAGAAATTAAGAAAATAATCCCATTTACAATAGCATTAAAAATAAGAAAAACCACTTAGGGTTGAATTTAATCCAGGCAATGTAAGATCTGTATACTGAAAACAATAAAACATTGATGAAAGAAATTGAAGATGACACAAATAAATGGAAAGATATCACATGTTCATGGATTGGAAAAATTAATATTTTAAAATGACCATATCAGTAAAAAAATACCTACAGATTCAATACAATCCCTACTAAAATTCCAATGATGTTTTTCACAAAAATAAAAAAAAATCCTAAAATTCATATGAAACTGCAGCAGACTCCAAATAGCAAAGCAATCTTGAACAAAAAGAACAAAGTTGGAGGCATTGTACTACCTGATTTTAAAATATATTATAAAGCTATAGTAATCAAAATCATACGGTACTAGCATAGAAACACACACATTGACCAATAGAACAGGATAGAAAGCTCAGAAATAAACCCATGTGTTTACAATCAATTGATTTTTGACACAGGTGCCAAGAACACACAATAGGAAAGACAGTTTCTTTAAATGTTGGAAAAACTGGATATCCACATGCAGAAGAATGAACTCATACCCTTACCTCACACCATACATACAAAAGTCAACTCAAAATGGATTAAAAACTTAAATTTAAGACCTGTAAACTACAAAAACTATTAGAAGAAAACAGAGGAAATGCTTTATGACATTAGCCTGGGCAATGACTTTTTGGATGTGACCATAAAAGCAAAGACAACAAAAGCAAAAATAGACAAATGGCATTGCAGCAAACCTAAAACTTCTGCACAGCAAAAGAAACAGTTTAAAAGAGTGCAGTGACAACTGACACATTGAGAGAAAGTATCTGCAAACCATACACCTGATAAGGGGCTAATAGCCAAAATATGTAAGGAACTGAAACAGCCCAGTAGCAAGAAAACAAATAACCCAATTTTTAAAAAATGGGCAAACTACCTGAATAGACACTTATCAAAAGAAGATATAGAAATGGCCAACATATATATATGAAAAAATGCTCATCACCAAACATCAGGGAAATGCAAATTAAAACCACAAAGAGATAACAATCCATACCTGTTAGAATGGTTATTATCAAAAAGATGAAAAAGAAGTGTTGGGGAAGATCTGAAAAAAAGGGAACCCTTGTACACTGTTGGTGGTAATGTAAATTAGCTCAGCCATTTTTGGAAAATGGTGTAGTGTTTCCTTTATATGAAAAATAGAATTATCATATGTGATTTAGCAATCCTACGTCTGAGTATATCTCCAAAAGAACTGAAATCAGTATGCTGAAGAGATAGCTGCACTCCATGTTCACTGCAGCATTATTCACAAAAGCCAAGATACGGACAACCTAACTGTCCATCAGTGGGTGAATGGATAAAAAAAATGTGGTGCATATGTATGCACAATGGAATATAATTCAGCTTTTAGAAAGAAGGAAATTCTGTCACTGGCAGCAACATAGATGAACCTGGAGGACAATATATTAAGTGAAATAAACCAGGCACAGATAGACAAGTACTGAAAGTTCTCACTTATGTGTGGAATCTAAAACAACCCAAGCGTGAAGAGGTATGGAGCAGAGTGATAGTTACTGGTAGCTGGGGCAGAACAGTGGATGAGGGGCAGGGAGATGTTAGTCAAGGGTTACAAAGTTTCAGTTAGGAGAAATAAGTTGTGGTGGCCTATTTCATAGCATGGTGACTATAGTTAATAATAATGTAGGTTTCAAAGTTGCTAAGAAGATTTTAAATGTTCTTTTCACGATGAAATGATAAGTATGTGAAGTCATGAGTATGTTAATTAGCTTGATTTAGTCATTCCACCATGTACACATATAGCATCACATCTTACCCCATAAATGTATACAATTATCTGCCAATTAAAAATAAAATAAATGTTTAAAGTGGACTTTAATTAGTTAAAAATATATGTTGTCAACTTGGGAATAATTATGGCTTTTTAAAACTGTTTGAGATGATAACAGAGGAAATAAAATGGATTTATAGAAAATGCTCCAATAAAACCATAATATAATACAACAATAACATAACAATCCTAAATATTTATCACCTAAAAAAAAAAAAGCATCAACATACATAAGGTAAATCTGAGAGAACTGAAGGAGAAATAGACAAATTGTCTAATTGTTAGAGAGTTCAATGCCTTTCTTTTAGTAACTGATAGATGATGCAGACAGAAAATCAGTAGTGACACAGCTGAACTGAACAGCACCGTCAGTCCATGCATCTAATTGGCACTTGTTGTGTACTTCATCCCACAGTCACAGCACACACCTTCTTCCCAAGCTCAAATGGAGCTTTTACCAGGATCAGGGCCACCAAACTACACTTCAGCAAATTTAAGAGAATAGAAACCATACAAAGGATGTTCTCAGGCCACAGTGGAATTAGACTAGAAATTAATAACAAAAATGTAGCTGGAAAATCCCCAAATATGTGGAAATTAAACACATTCCTGAGTAACACATGAGTAAAAGAATTGTTCTTTAAACATTTTAAAAATAGTTTTAAATAAAAAAGAATCAAAACCACTCATCAAAATTTGTGGGGTGTAGTAAAAGAAACACTTGTAGGGAAATATATAGAAATAAATAAATATATTAGAAATGAAGAATAGTCTAAAATCAATAACCTAAGTTTCCACCTTAGGAGACTGGAAAAGGAGGTGCAATTTAAGACTAATACAAGCAGAAGAAAAGAAATAATAAGAATTAGAGCAGAGATCAATTAAGTCGAAAATGGGACAATAGAGAAATCAATGAAACAAAAATATGATTCTTTAAACAGTTCAATAAAGTGATAAACCTTGGTTACCTCAGGGTAACCAAGAAAAAAAAACATGAAGTTGCAAATTACAATCTTAGAAATGAAAAGGGATCATCACTACTAACCACCTGGACATTAGAGGAACAATCAAAGAAAATAAAGGAAAACTATGACTAACTCTGTTCTCTCAAATTTTATAACTTAAATGAAATAAAGCAGCATTTTGAAAGATACAAAATACCTAATCTCACACAAGAAAAAATAAATTCATTGTCCTTATAGCTGTTAATGAAATTAAATTAATAATTAATCACCATCCAAAAAGATGATTTCACTGGTGAATTCTTCCAAACATTAAGAAAGAAATAGAACTAAATCTCCATAGTCACTTCCAAAAAGTAGAAGGACAGGGAACATATCCTATTTATTCTACTAGGCAGACACTTCTCTAAAACCAAGATCAGATAATATCCAAGACTATCTGGGTGATGGGCACACTTATAACTTTGACTCAAACAGTGCAAAAGCAATTCATGTAGCCAAAACATTTGTACCCTCATAATATTCTGAAATAAAAATAAAAGAAAACCACAGATCAATACCTCACGTGAACATAGATGTGAAAATCCTCAACAAAACATTAGCAAATTAGGAACAGCAATGTAAAGAATTATACTCCACAGCTAAGCAGGGCATATTACACGAATGCAAGCCTGGCTCAACAGTCAAAGATCCATCAACACAATCTAACATATTAACAAGCTTAAAGAAGAAAAATCCTATAATCATATAAATGGACACAGAAAAACTGACAAAATTCAACATCCAATCTTGGTAAAAATATTTAGCAAACTTGATATACAGTTGAATTTATTCAAATTGAAAAAAAAAAACACAAAAAGACCCAACAGCTAACATCACACTTAATGATGAAAAAATAAGTTTTCCTTCTAAGGTCAAGAACAAGGTAAGAGTGTCCTTTGTCACCACTACTATTCAGCATCATACTAAAATTCCTGGCTAGTATGATAAGAAAAAGAAAAGATAGATAAGATACACATTTTGAAAAGATAAGCTAGAAAAGAATAATATACAGGTTGAAAAGAAAAAAATAAAACTATTTTTGTTTGCAGATGATATGATTACCTACACAGAAAGCCATGAAAAATCTACAAAAACAAATTTGGAGAAAAACAAAAAATATAAAAGACTTTTCTGTTACGAATAAGTGAGTACAACAAGATCACAGGACACAATGTCAACATAAAAAATGTCAGTTGCTTTCTTACATACAGTCAGCCCTCTATATTTTAGGGTTTGGTGTCCACAGATTCATCCAACTGCAGACTAAAAATATTTGAAACAAAATGATGAAAAAATACAATATAACAATATGCATTGAATTTACATTGTATTAGGTGTTATAATTATTTGAGTGATGATTTACAGTATATGAGAGGATATATGTAGGCTATATATAAACACTGTGCCATTTTATATGAAGCATTTGAGCATCTGAAGACTTTCATATATGTGGGGGTCCTGGCAGCAATCCCCTGCAGATACCGAGGGATGACTGCACCACCAACTGAAATGTGAAGCTTTTAAAATATCAATTATATTACCACTTTAAAAATGAATCTATAAATTTATCTAATATGTACAGGAAAATCTTATGAAGAAAGTTATATGATTTTGAGGAAAGAAATCAAAGTAAATAAATGGTTTCATGCTTTAGGTTTAAGTCTATTATCCACCATGAGTTGATTTTTGTGAGAGGTGACAGGTGTGGATCCTGTTTTAGTCTTCTACATGTGGCTATCCAGTTTTCCCAGCACCATTTATTGAATAGGGATTCTTTTCCCCAGTGTATGTTTTTGTCTGCTTTGTGAAAGATCAGATGGCCATATGAGGATGGTTTTACATCTGGGTTCTCTGTTCTGTTCCATTGGTCTACATCTCTGTTTTTGTGCCAGTACCATGGTGTTTTGGTTATGACAGCCTTGTAGTATAGCTTGAAGTCTGGTAAATTGATGCCTTCCAATTTGTTCTTTTTTGCCTAAGGTTGCCTTGGCTATACAAGATCTTCTCTGGTTCCATACGAAGTGTAGAATTATTTTTTCTAGATCTGTAAAAATGATGTTGACATTTTAATAGGGATTTTTTTGAATCTATAGATCACTTTGTGTAGTATAGACATTTTAATAATGTTGATTCTGCCAATCCAAGAGCATGATATGGTTTTCCATCTGTTTATATCCTCTGCTATTTCCTTTCTCATTGTTTCATAGTTCTCCCTGTAGAGGTTTTCCACCTCCTTAATTAAATATATTCCTAGGTATTTTATTTTCTTTGTTGCTATTGTGAGATACATCAGACTAGGCAAAGAATTTATGAAGAAGACCCCAAAAGCAGTCACAGCAACAATCAAAATAAATAAATGGCATCTGAGCCACTTAAGAAAACTATCACTAGATCAAATAGATAACATACATAAAGGGAGAAAATATTTGCATGCTACATATCTGATAATGGGCTGATAACAGAATCTATATAGAACTCATGAAAACCAGCAAGAAAAAATCAAACAACCCCATTAAAAAGTGGGCAAAGGACATGAACAGAAACTTTCCAAAACAAGATAGATTAATGGCCAACAAACACATGAAAAAATGCTTAACATCTCTAATCATCAAGAAACTACAAATCAAAACTACAATGAGATATCACTTAACTCCAGCGAGAATGGCTTTTATCAAAAAGTCCCAAGACAACAAATGCTGGCGTGGATGCGGAGAGACAGGAACACTCATACACTGCTGGTGAGACTGCAAACTAGTACAACCTCTATGGAAAGTAGTATGGAGATGCCTCAAAGAACTAAAAGTAGATCTACCATTTGATCCATCAATCCCTCTACTGGGTATTTACCCAAAGGAAAAAAAATACACTCTATAAAAAAGTCACCTGCACTTGAATGTTCATAGCAGCACAATTCACAATTGCAAAGATGCGGAAACAACACAAGTTCTCATCAATACATGAGTAGATTAATAAAATGTGGTAGATGTATGCCATGGAGTTCTACTCAGCCACAAAAATGGTGAACTAACACCTCTTATATTATCCTGGATGGAGCTTCAGCCCATTCTTCTAAGTGAAGTATCACAAGAATGAAAAAACAAGCACCACATATACTCACCATCCAACTGCTATTAGTTGATCGACACGTATATGCACATATAGTGGTAACAGTCATCAGATGTCAGGCAGTGGGGAGGGGAGGAGGGGATGGATAAATGCACACCTAATGGGTGCAGTGGGAGCTATCTGGGGGATGGGCACACTTGTAAGTCTGACTCAGGTGGTGCAAAGGCAATTTATGTAACCAAAGTATTTGTACACCCATAATACTCTGAAATAAAATTAATAAATAAAGAGATTCTCCACGTTCATGAGTTTGAAGACACGATATTGTTAAGATGTCTTTGCTTCCCAACCTGATATACAGATTCAATGTGGTAGAAATCAGAGCCTCAGCTAGCTACTTTGTAGATATTGACATACTGATTCTAAAATTTACATAGAAAGGGAAAAGATACTCTGAAAAAGAACAAAGTTGGGAGATTCACACTACACAATTTCAAGGTTTCCTGTAAAAGTACAGAAATCAAGATAGTATGGTGTTGGTGAAAGAATAGACAAACAAATCAATGGATAGGAATAGAAAATTACAAATAACCAGAACATACAGCCAGCTGATTTTTTTGGTAAGGCAAGATGTCTATCCAATGGGGAAAGGGTATTATTTTCAACAAATGGTACTGGGACAATATGATGTCATGTGAGTTTGACCACCTTTTATTCACCTCACTGGTGAGGGAGGGATTCCCACCCTATGGTTATTGGATTGCCAAACCCAAGACACCTGACACCAGGTAGATGAGAGTAATAGCAGTTTAGTAGTCACAGACACTCACAGCCTGGCAGCAAGGACACCGACCATGCAAGACCATAGCGGGGTGAACTTTGAGACAGAATGAACAAGCAGCAGCTGTAGGAGGCAAAATTTGTCATAGCGAGAGGGTGGGATATCTCCTGGTTCTCTCTGGAGATTGTGACTGGTGTGTGAATATCTCCATGGGCAAGAACGGAACTGAAGCCGGCTACTCAAGGGTAAGTTGGCATATGCCTGGTCCCTGTGGTAAGGAGGGTTTTTTGTTTGTTTGTCTTGTTTTTGTTTTTTTAGCTAAGGGACCATATCAACATGAGCAGAGTGGAGAAGAGAACTCGTGGTTAAGCCACTCAAACCCTCACAGTTTTCCCAGACATAAAGGCAGTGCATAATACTAAACCCTAATTTGAGGACTTCTACCACAACATGCAAAACAAGCAATCCTAGATACAAATCTTACACATTATATAAAATTAACTCAAAATACATCATAAAACTAACTGTAAAGTGCAAAGCTATAAGACTTGTAGAAAAAAATACAAATAAATAGGTGACTTTGATTTGATAATAACTTTTTTAGGTATAGTACCAAAAATTACAATCCATATAAGAACACATTGATAAGTTGAAATTTATTGAAATTTACATCTTTTGTTTTTTGGGAGACAGACATAAAAATAAATACACCACAGACTGGGAGAAAATATTTGCAAAACCCACATATAATAAAGAATTTATACCGAAATATACAAACAAATCTTAAAAGTCAAAAATAAGAAAACAAATGACCTAATTAATAGATTTTTTTCAAGATCTGAACATACATATCACTAAAGAAGATACACAAATTAGAAACAAGCATGTAAAAAAAATCCTCAACATCATTTGTCATTAAGAAAATGCAAACTAAAACTATTATGAATTACCATTAGATGCTTAATAGAATGTATAAAATTTAAAAAAACTGGCAATACCAACTGCTAGCTATGATGAGGAACAACAGAAACTATCATCTGTTGCTGGTTGTAATGCAAAAAAGCAGTTACATTGGTAGACAGTTTGGCAGATTCTATAATACTAAACATAGTTTTGCCATATATATTAGTTTACTATGGCTGCTATTACAAATTATTATATATTTAATCTCTTAAACAACACAAAGTCATTTTTTTTACAGTTCTGGAGTCCAGAAGTGCAAAATATATTTCAATGGGCTAACATCAGGGTGTCGGCAGGGATGCAATCCCTCTGGAGTTTCTGGGGGGAGGTCCATCTTGTCTTCTCAAGTTTCTGGAGCTACCTCCCTTGCACACCTTGGCTCTTGACTCTTCCCTCCATTTTCACAGGCAGCCATGTAGCATCTTCAAATCTCTCTATGCCTTGGTCACATCAGAGGGAGTGAATTCTCCCTCTGCCTTCCCTTTATAAGGATACTTGTGATTATATTTACAGTCCATGAAGATAATTCAGGATAAGCTACCCATTTCAAGATTCTTAACTTGATCACATGTGAAAAGTCTATTTTTCCATATAAGGCAACTTCTACGAATTCCAGAGATTAGGATCTGAATACCTTTCTGGGCCGTTGTTCAGTCTACCACACCCTTCAACTGTGCACCTACATATTTATCCAATTGACTCGAAACTGATGTCCACACATCAACCTGCAAGTGAATGTTTATCGCAGGTTTATTCATAACCTCCAAAAACCAGAAGCAACAAATATTTAAGAGGAGAGTGGGTAAACAAATGGTGGCACATCCATACAATACAGTATTATCCAACCACAAAAAGGAATGAGCTGCCAAGTCACGAAAAGACAAGGATGAATTGAAATGCATATTTCTAAGTGACAGAAGTCAGTTTTAAAAGATTGCATACTGTCTTGTTCCATTTATTAATATTTGGCATGATGGAAAACTCAAAACTACAGAGATTTTAAACTGGTCTGTGGTTGCCACAGATTCAGGGAAAAGAGTGAAATGTAGGAGAAAATGTAGGAGATGAGCGAGAAATTTGTATTAAGGGGGTGAAACTATTTTGAATAACACTGTTATTATAGACACATGACATTAAGCAGCTTTAAAATCGCATATTTTACAGCTGAAAATATGAACATCTATGTATGCAAATTTTTAAAAATTAGGAGGTTGGCACATCCCAAAATGGAATGCAGAATATGACAAAATAATCTAATTTATATTACTGAAGGATATGTGAGAAAAGTAAATAATCTAAGGAACTTTGGAAATGTGTGAAGTCTTTAAAGTAAAGGCAAAAATAACTGCGTGGGATGAATGATACAAGTGATAAAGTAGTTTCTTGTGGTATGTGGATTAACAATTGTATAACCACTATACATGTGCACTGAAATAAAAAATTAAGTAAATGTACTGCAGATGGTGGGGAGCAGGTTTCTCACTTCGGAGGGAGAGCTTACACCAAGCAAAGGAAAGATCAAGGAATGACCCGTGTGGTAATGAATCAGAGCTGGAAACATCAGTATGAACAAACATTCATTTTTGTATAGGCACAGATGATTAAAAAAAATACTTTTTGACATATACATACACGGGTTAGAACACACATGCATATATTGCCTCTCTCTGTCAGCTGACAGGGCCCAGGAGGAATGACATTCCAGCAGCAATGAGCACACTGAGTGCCAAGATCTTGATATCTAAATCCACACTCCAATAAAAGAAACCATGGATCCTTGGAAAAATGACTGATTCTAGAACTGGGGCAGAAAACATACATTTGAGTCTTGACCTGTCAGAAAATAAGGAATTGAAAACAAAAAAACAAAAACAAAAGCAAAAAAACACATCACAATCATGGTGGTATGTTGAAGGGACATATTAATAGAAGACAACAGAAAGAGTTTCCTATAGCCAAAGCTGGAACAAGGTGAGCAAAAAATAAATGAGGTAGTATCAAATATAACAAATATCCATGAGTCTATACTTATATAAATAAATTATGGAATTAATAAATAAAATGGGGATATAGCCATATCTCTCAAGCAGAAGAATTCCAAAAAACTTATGAAGATCCTATGCTTTCAAGTAGGTAAAGCGTGGCTTCCCACTCCTCATGTGCAGACTGTGCACAATGACCTCCTTCCAAAGAGCATGGCATCGAAAGAGGGAAAAAGAATAATGTCACAACTGTTCTTTAGCCAGGTGATTAACTTCAGTGACAAGTCATGCTGACAGTATATACCACTGATATGTGATAAAAAAACAGCCTTCACATCTGTGGTCTTCCTCTCCAAACCTCATAATTCCAAATTAATTATGAGAAAAATATGAGACAGCTCCCAAATGACTGGTACATAGCCAGTACTCCAAAATCTCTCAGTGTCATCAAAAACAAGGACAGTCTGAAAACCTAAAGTCCAAGAGGAGCCTCAGGTGACTTGATGACTACATGCAATGTGCTGTACTACAAGGGATCCTGTATCAATAAGGTACAACCAAGGAATTCTTAATGAAGTTTGGACTTTAACTAACAATGATGTATCAATAGCGGTTCAGTACTTGTAAAAGTTTACCATACTAATGTAAATATTAATAACAGGGGAAACTCGGTCAAGGGCACATGGGAACTCTTTGAATTGCCTTATAATTGTTATGGAAATAAAAATCCGTTATAAAATAGTTTATGCAACTTTTTAAGAAAGTAGCCCTGTTTTTAGTCTTCTGAGCATCCAGATAGCTCTGGACTATTCCTATTAGGTCTGGGGTAATTGCCTTTCCTGAAAACAGCATGTGGGATCCACATTTCTACAATTTCCCAGTTGGATCTCCCTGGTATTGTGTTATCTCTGCAGTGAATATCTGCATTCAGCAATCTTTCCTCTCCTGGAAGAGCAAACCAGCACCAGAATCTAATTAAAAGTCTCCATACAAGGGACTCAGCAGGAATCGAGGCAGGAGTATTTCATCATTCTGTGTCCAGGGTGACCATACAAGGAATAATATATTATCCCTGGGAATAAAATCCCACTTCCTTTCTTGGCTTTTAAAATACAGGCTGCTGTATATCAAGCATGTAGCAAGAAGTTTTGTTAAAGGTTATGATTTTATGTTTTCCAGTAAATACATTAAATATAGATTCTCTTTAAATAAAATGAAATAAAAATTCTTATTGACTCTTGAATCATAATTATACATTTGAGGATAAACAAAGAAAAAATATATTGGCCTGATTATCCATGTGCAATTTTATAATTCAGAAATGATACATTAAAGAAAGAAAATAAACTGAATGGGATTATTATTTGATTCAGGTATTTCCAGAAACTACTGGTTCTACTCCATTAGCTTTAGAATATGATAATACTGTATTTGTGTAGAGACTAGTTCCCAAAATTGTTCACAAAATTATAGCAATAATTGATTTGGCTTTTGGGTATTAGCATAACAGATCACAAAGTACCCTGAGTATTTCCTTCTACAAACACCTAAAAATGCTAGAAAAATGTTTAGTAAATATGACGTTAAATACAGAATTTAGCTTGCAAAAAATAATGTGAGTGATAAAGAAATCTCAGATTCTAGGAGGAGGGAAATGAACCACAAGCCAATAAATACAAGAACCCACATAGCAATTACCCTAGAGAAGGGTAGACTGGGGAGAGAAACGAGGCGTAGTGCCTCCCTGAGACAGTAGAGTACATGTTGGGTGGAGAATTGGAACTAAGACCATTATCTAAGTATACACACATCTTCAGTAAACTACTGAATTTGAAATAAGTCATTCACAGCATAAGGAGATTATGAAAACAAACAAACAAAACCAAAAATCAAACAGTTTATTTCACCTGGGTTTAAGGTAGTAAAGAAAGTCTCCCCTAAAAATACATAATGTAAGCTGGTTCACACCTGGTATTAGATTTCAATTTACTCTAACAACATGGTCTGAGATGGTTAATTTTATATGTCACCTTAACTAGGAACACAGTGCCCACGTATTTGGTGACACATTATTCTGGGTGTTTCTATGAGAGCACTTTTGGATGAGATTAATATTTATTTTGGTAGACTGCTTAAAGCAGGGAACCCTTCATAGTGTGAGTGGGTCTTATCCAATCCGTGGAAGGCCTCAGTAGAGCACAGGTTGACCTTCCTAGTCTGATGACCTTTGAACTGGAACATTGACTTTCCCTCCTGACAGCCTTCAAACTGGGTTGTGAGCTCTTCCTGACTCTACATCAGCTTCCAGCTTTTGGACTCAAACTGGGCAAACTGAACATCAACACCACAGAATTTGCACTGTAGCCTCTATTAGCACACAAGCCAACAGCCAACTCCTTAGAATGAATCACAGATATATATTCCACCAGCTCTGTGTCTCTGGAGAACTGTCACTAATATGCAGCCCCGAGACAAGGAAAGGAGTAACGATTGGTCTTGGGCCACTGCTGCCCATGGAGCACCTTGCAGAGCCTGCTCAGAAGGTCTTTATTGGCAGTAAGCTCAGTGCCGACGCAAAGGATCCACACAGGTAATGCAATATTAGAAATGAGCTCATAATCCAAAGTGACGGGTACATGAAAAAATAAACCATGCATGATCTTCAGTGAGGATCAAAATAAAGAGCAGGTTAAGAATCTCTCAAATTTCAGATAATAGAAGAATATAAAATTAGTATATTTAAAATGGTTAAACACTTAAAAAAGTAAAGAACCAAAAGAAAAGAACAAAACACTAAGAAAAATTCAAAAGAAAACAACAGAAATTGAAACAACTGCAGAGATACAAGGAGAAGTTAAGAGATTGTGAAAATAGACTCATAGGATCTAATCCGTGTCTTATATGAATTCTGCAATGACAGAACGAAGGAGTTTGAAAACCAAATATCTTTGATTTCTCATATTTGATTAAAAACACACTTTCACACATCACTAAATGCAATGAATTACACTAACTACATTTTTAAAATGATGTGTAGGTAAATTGCAGTAAAATAAAAAAAAATCTAAGACATTGTAATCTTAAAAGAAGTCAAATAAAAAAAAAAATCATATCACCTACCTTGGAATCCTAATTTGACTGATGGCAGACTGACCAGCAGTAACAACAAACTTCAAAAGATCAGGAATACTTTCTTAACAATCAATCAATTATAGTTACACACGCACCAAAACTATTGCTCAATAGTATGGGCAAATTTATATAATTTTAGACAAATTCTGAGAGTTTGCTACTCACAAATTCTAGTCAAAGCAACCACTAAACAATTCAATTCAGTAAGAAGGAAATTTATTTTAAAGGAACGAGTATAATGGGAGAAGGAATAACGAGTGAAGAAATTGGCAAATAGCTAAGTAAATGCAAACAACGATAATGTCTAATTTGAGAGTTATAAAATGACAACAGTAACTATGTTGAATCTGAGAGATTCAAAATGTGGTATGTACTAAATACAATATCCTATGTATGTATGACAGGAGAGAATAATAATTAATCACTTCAAGTCCTTGCATTTTTCAGGAGTAATAACAGAATCCAAAACAGCATGAATATTTTCTTCAACATACAGAGAAAAGATAATAGTTAATCTATTTATACACACACTAAACTATTGTTATTATAAGGAAACCATTTTCATGAGCTGGAATTGCAATTGAAAAAAAGAAGTTCCTATTATCTGATATAAAATGTCCAACTTTTAACAAAATATTATAAAAACATGCTCAGTAGCTAAATACTGCCCTCAGGCTCAATGATTTGCTGGAAGGACTACAGGACTCGGATAAGCTGTTATACTCATGGCTATAGTTTATCACTGTGAGAGAATACAGATAAAAATCAGCAAGGTAAAGGTAGATGGGTGAAGTCCAAGAGTTACATGGGCATGCTAATTCTCTAAGCAATGCTATGTGGCCATACAGGTGAAGTTTCGTCAGCCAGGGGAGCTCACCCAAACAAGGATGTCCAGTACTGCAGGCCATGCATATAGGCACGTACCTCCTACATTACTGACTCCAGCTATCCAGCCTTCCCAGAGCAAAAACATGTATTCATCATGAGATGTGTGGTTAGCATAAACTATCTGATAGAACTGGTATCACATAGCACCACGTCTCTGGCATACAACACTTTTATTAGGCAGAATGTTCCAAGGACTCAAAGCTCATTTGCCAGGAGCCAGTCAAGTGCCATTCCTGAATAGTGGACTTTCCTGGGAATGTATATGGTTTGAGCAACCAAGGCCTGCTGAGCTAATCCTTTTCTGAAGGCCAAGAAAAAATTAAACAAGTCTAAAGAGATAAAACAACCATCAGAATCACAGTCACATATGAAACAATTGTTTGACTTACCAGGCAATGAATTTAAAATAACTATGATTAATATGTTAAAAGACCTTATAGAAAAACAGACATAATGTAAAAATAGATGAGGTTTTCAAGCAGAGAGATAGAAAATTCAAGAAAGAATCAAATGGAAATGCCAGAAATCAAAAGCACTGTAGCGTAAGAATGCCTTTAATAATGTCATCAAGAGATTAGACAAAGCAAAAATTAGAGCAAACAATAGACTTCATGCCCGGAATAAAATCCCAGAGAGTGAAATACTTCAGCAAATTGGTCTTTGAGTTGTCATATATACTGAGGAATCTACAGAGTCAGGGAAGAACATATGCTCTGCAAAGACCATAAGGTTTCATCTTTGGTTGCTTTTAGGCTCAATGCAAGCAGAAATGAAAGGTAAAGCAGAGGTATAAATGTCCTGGCTAAGCTTCGAAGGAGTGCTCCAACACAGAACCAATTTGCAAAAGTATAGATAAATTTGTTTTATTTCTTTTCTTCTTTTCTTTCATTGTTGTTGTTGTTGTTAACCTTGGGTGTTTAACAAAGTCTATGCCAAAACACTAACTAAGCACTAAGATAAATGAACAGAGACTTCAGAGACTACACATGACAAAGAAGACAGTCTTTACAAAAATAGTTTAAACAAGTAACTAAATAAACAGTGACATCCCCCAGCAAACATCAATAGTTCACTGGGAGTGGGGACAATCTCATTTTCAGAGTCACAGTGTTATAATATTCAAAATGTACAATTTTGAACAAAAATATTGAGGCATGCAAAGAAATAATAAAGTATAACCTATTAACAGAATAAAAACAAATTAAGGAAAACTGTCCCTTAGAAATCAAGTACATTAGAATTACTGAACAAAGATTTTAAGTCATCTATCTTAAATACGCTGAAAGAGTTAAAACCATAGACAAATAACTACAGGGTACCAAGAGAATAATGCATGAATAAACACAGATAAAAAGCAAAATAAAGACATAGAAATGACAAAAAGCAACAAAATAGAAATTTTGGTGCTGAAAAGTACAATAAATGAAATAAAAAAACTCACTTGGGGAGTTAACATCAGATTTAAACAGGTGAAGAGAGAATCAGTAAACTTCATGATAGGCCAAGTGGAATTATCCTGTCTGAGGACCCTAAGACCTGTGGGACACCACTGAGTGTACCAACATATATAATGTAAGTCTCAAAAGGAGGGAAGAGGGGGAAGGGGACAGCAAGAATACTTGAAGATATAGTGGCCCCAAAACTTTACATAAGATATAAAATTACACATACAAGAAACTTATCAAATTCCAAATACCAAAAAAAGCAATAATGGAGACTTGAGGAACAAAAAGGACATGACACATACAGAAAACAAATAGCAAAATATCAGGAATAATTCCTTCCTTATGAGTAATTATTTTAAATGTAAATGTATTAAAACTTCCAATTAAAAGGCAGAGATTGTCAATATGAATAAAATAATATGATCTCTCTATATGTTGTCTATGAGAAGCTCACTTTAAATCCAAAGACACAAATAGGTTAAAAGTAAGATGAAAGAAAAGATATTTCATGAATATAGTAACCAAAAGACAGCGGGGCTATCTTAATATCAAACAAAACGTACTTCAAGTCAAAAATTATTATAAGAGGTAAAGAAGGACTTTATATATTGATAAAAATTTCAATTAGGAAATTAAGGAATAGCTAGGCATGGTGGTGCATGCCTATAATTCCAGCTACGCAGGAGGCTGAGGCAGGAGGATCACTTGAGCCCAGGAGTCTGAGGTTGCTGTGAGTTAGGCTGATGCCACGGCACTCTAGCCTGGGCAACAGAGGGAGACTCTGTCTCAAAGAAAAAAAAAAAAGAAAAGAAAAGAAATTAAGGAAGAAATAGACAGTTATACATAGTTTAAACCTTCAATATCCAACTTATAATAGTGAATAGAACAACGACAGAGAATCAGTAAGAAAATAAAGGACTTTAACAACACTATAAACCAATTAGACCTAATAGACACATACAAAACATTCCACCCAACAACAACAAAATATACATTATTCTCACATATAGATTATCCATAGTAGAACATATGTTAGGCCACAAAATAATTCTCAATAAATTTAAAAGGCCTGAAACCATACAAAGTATCTTTCCAACCACAATGGAATTAAACTAGAAATCAATAACAAAAATAAAACCAGAAATTCACAAATATGTGGAAATTAAATAATACACTCTTAAACAACCACGGGATCAACAAACAAAAAGAGTAATTAGAAAATAATTTGAGACTCATGAAAATGAAAATACAAAACTGATAGGAAGCAGTGAAAGCAACGCTCAAAGGAAATGTATTGCTGTAAATGCCTGCATTGAAAGAAAAGAAAGAACTGAAATAAAAACCTAACTTTACACCTTGCAGCCATAGGAAAAAAAGAAAGAACTAATACTAAAGCTATCAGAAGAAACATAATAATAAATATAACAAAGTAGATGATGTAAAAGCAATAAAAAGATCGATAATACCAAAGTTGGTGTTTGAAAATAGTAAAAAAATTGATAAGCCTTAATCTAACTGATTAAGGAAAAAAAGCAAAGACTTAAATTACTAAAATCAAAATAAATACGGGCCTGTTACTACAGACTTTACAGAAATGAAACGCATATTTGGAGAATACCATGAATAATTATACACCAATAAATTAGATAACCTAGATGTAGTGAACAAATTTCTAGAAACACAAAACTACCAAAATTTGCTGAAGAAGAAAGAGAATATCTGAAAAGATATTTAACAAGAGATTAGACTAATAATCAAAAACCTTCCAAGAAACAAAAGCCCAGAAGTGGGTAACTGCACTGGTGAAGTCTACCAAAAATGAAAAATGATTAATATTAATGCTCTTCAAACTCTTCCAAAAATTAGAAGTAGGGAACAATTTCTAACTCATTCTATGTGTCCAGAATCACCTTGATGCAAAAGCCAAATAAAGATATCACAAGTAAAGAAAACTACAGATCAATATTCCTAGAAATATAGATGCAAGATCTTCAACAAATACTAGCAAAACTAATACAGCAGAGTATTACAGGATTATATACCATGACCAAGTGGCTTATTCTAGGAATGCAAAGGTGGTTAAACATGTGACTATCAATCAACATAATAAGTGATATTAACAGAATAAAGGGCAAAGCCACATGATACTCTTAATTGAGGCAGAAAAACATTTGAGGAATGCAACACCCCATCACAATTTAAAAACACTCAACAACTAGTGATAGAAGGGAACTTTCTCAACACACAAAAAAGGCATATATGAAAATCCCTTAACTAACACTGTACTTAATAGTGAAAGGCTAAAACCTTTCTCCTAAGACCAAGAGTGCCTCCTTTGCAGGTTGCAGAATACAAGATAAGTATGTAAAAATAAATTGCTTTTGTTTATGTCAGCACAATAAACAAAAACATAATAAACAAAAAAATGGAATTTGAAATAAAAATTAATTTCCACTTAAGTTAGCAGCAAAAATTGAAATACTTATGTAAAAGTCTAGCAATATATATACAGGGTCTATATGTGGAATATGAAAAAATATTGATGAAAGAAATCAAAGAAAATCCAAGTAAATAAATGGAGAAATATCCCATGCTCATGGGTTGTAAATTTCAATATTGTTAAGATGTCAATTCTTCCCAAACTGATCTATGTTCAATGCAATCCCAATCAAAATCCCAGCAAGCTTTCTTTTACTTTAAATTGAGGTGAAATTCCCCTAACATAAAATTAATCATTTTAAAGTGTACACTTCAGTGGCATTTAGTATATTCACGAAATTGTGCAACCAACACCACCACCCATGTCCAAAACTTTTTTGTCTTGCCAGACTGAAACTCCAGAACTTTTTCATCATCCCCAGAGAAGACTCTTACTTCTTAAGCAGTTACTCTGTTCCCCTTCCCATTCCTCCCAGAACCTGGCAGCAAGCAATATATTTTCTGTACCTATGGATTTCCTTTCTAGATATTTTAAATACATGGAATCTTATAATACGTGGCCTTTTGTGTCTGGCATCTTTCAATTGTCATAATGTCTTTGAGGTTCATCCACACTGTAGTGTGTATTAGGACTTCATTTTCTCTTATGGATGAATAACATTCCGTTGTACAGACATACCAAATGTTGTTCACTCACTCTTCCATAGATGCACATTTGGATTGTTTCCATCTTCTAGTTATTGTGAGAAGTGCTGTTATGAACATTTGTGTATTTCTTTGAATACCCACTCACAATTCTTCTGAGTGCATTTCTATGAGTAAAATTACTGGGTCATATAGTAATTCTATGTTTAATTTCTTGAAGAATCACCAAACTGTTTTCCATGGCAGCCACCCCATTCCACATTCCCATTAATGATGTACAGGATTTTAATTACTCCACATCCATGCCAATCATTTTTAATGAATCATTATTATAGTTATCACAGTGGGTGTGATGTGGTATCCCATTTCAGTTTTCATTTGCATATTCTTAAAGACTAATGACATCAGGTATCTTTTCAATAGTTTTTGGCTACTTGTATGTCTTCTTTATATAAATGTCTAGTTAAATTTGTCCAGATTTTCATTGGGCTGTTTGCCTTTTTGTTGTTGAGTTCTAAGAGTTCTTTATATGTTCTGGATATTGGACCATCATCATATATATTTTTTGCAAATATTTTTTTCCACATTGCATATTTTCTCTTCACTTTCTTGATAGTATCCTTTGACGCACAAAATTTTTTAATTTTAATGAAATCCAATTTATCTATCTTTTTGCTTCTGTTTCTCTTGCTTTTGGTGCCATGTTTAAGAATACATTACCTAATCTATGGTAAAAAATTCTTACTCCTATGCTTTCTTCTAGGAGTTTTATACCTGAGCTATTATCTTTAGGTGTTCGATCTACTTTGAGTTAATTTTTATATGTGGTATGAGATAGAAATCCAACTCATTATACTGAATGTTGTTATTCAGTTGTCCCAGAACCTTTTGCTCAAGACACTATAGCATACACTGTATATATAGTATATATATGTAGTATACATACATATATAGTGTATATGTATATATAGTGTAAACTGCATATTATATATTATATCATATATAATGTACACTGTAGTATATTCATTAAATGGATGAAAAGAATCAGAGATAAAAAAATAAATTATCAATCACAAAAATATATGAATGAATCCTACATTGAATGGTCTTGGCATACTTGCTGAAAATCAACTGGCCATTAATATAAAGGTGTGTTTCTGGATTCTCAATTCTGTTTTGCTGGTCTGTATGTCTAGTCTTATGCCAATACCAAACTGTTTAGATTGCTATAGGTTTGTAGTATGTTTTGAAACCAGGAAGTACAAGTCCTCCAACTTTGTTCTTTTTTTCCCAAGACTGTTTTGGCTATTGGGGTCTCTTGCATTCTTACATGCCAGCAAACATTTTATAGATATAAACAATCAAATTCTGAACAGTATATGGAAAAACGAAATGCCTAGAGCAATTAACATGATGCTGAAGCAGAACAATGCTGGAGGACCCAACTCTCTGATCTTGAGGCTTGGCATGAAGCTCTGGCAACCAAGACGGCGTGGCACCGGTGGAAGAGGAGACATGCGGATTGATGGAACAAAACAGGAAGCCTAGAAACAGACTCATAAAAATAACCAACTGATCTTTAAAAGGAGCAAAGACAATTCAGTGGAAAGGATAATCTTTTCAACAAATACTGTTACAAAAATTTGAACTCATATGCAAAAAAAAAAAAAAAAGAATCCCCACACAGACCTTACACCATCCACAAAAATTAACTCAAACTGAATCATAGACCTAAACTCAAAATGTAAGACTATAAAACTTCTTGAAGAAAACATAAGAGAAATCTGAGTCACCTGGGGTTTGGTAGTAAGTTTTTACACGAAACAGTAACAGGATGATTCTTGAGAGAAAAAGATTGATAAGTATAACTTTATTAAAAGTAAAAGCTTCACTCTGCGAAAACATTGTTAAGAGCATGAAATAGCAAATCACAGATTGGAAATAATACATGAGAAACATATCTAATAAAGGGCTTTTAACTTGTTTCCAAAATGCACAAAAAGTCTTGAAATTTAATAATAAGGAGCAAAAAGCCAATCAGAAGATGAACGAAAGATCTGAACAGACACCTCACCAAAGTAGATCTGCAGTAGATATAAAAGGCACATAAAAAGGTTTTCAACGTTATTTGGCATTAGGGAACTTTACGCTGTAAAATGAGAAATGATTGTACACCTACAAAAATGGTTAAAATAAAAAAACTGACAACACCAAATGCTAATGAGGATGTGGAGAAAAAATCTCTCATTCCTTAGTGACGGGAAGGGAAAGTGGTGGAACAGCCGCTTCGGCAGCCAGGTATGCGGCTTCTACAAAGGAATGCTTAGTTTTTACCACACAATCCAGCAATCTCACTCCTAGGTATCTAACCAATGTACCTGAAGACGTATGTCCACACACAAACCTGCACACAAATGTTTACGGCAGCTTTATTTATAATTACCCAAAACTGAAGCAAAGAAGACACTCTTTGGGGAGTGGACGGATAAACACACAGTAGTGTATTCGTTAAATGGATGGAAAGAATCAGAGATAAAAGGAAATAAATTATCAAACCACAAAAATATATGAATGAATCTTACGCATTGTTAAGTGCAAGCAGGCAGCCTGAAAAGAGCGCGTGTGCTGGGATTCCACTGTATGTCGTTCCAGAAAAGACAAAACTATTTAAGCAGTGAAATGCCAGTGGCTGCCAGGGGTTTGTATTGGAGGAAAAGCGAAGTGGGTGGAGCAGAGCCTTGAGAGATGCCTTGAGCTCCCAGCTCACTGCTTTTTCCTGGCAGTATAACTGCTCTGTGTGATACCGTAATGGTAGATGCTACGGGCGAATACACCTCCCAAAATTCACACGTTTAAGTCCAAAGCCCAGTACCTCAGAATGTGACTGAACTGGAGACGGAGTACTTAAAGAGGCGATTAAGTTAAAATGAGGCTGTTGGAGTGGACCCTCATCCAGTCCGACTGGTGTCCTTATAAGAAGAGATTCGCACACAAACAGTACAGGTGGGGGATGGCTGCTGAGGACGCAGGAAGGCAGAGGCCGGCCGCAAGCCAAGGAAAGAGGGCTCAGGAGAAACCACCCTGCCGACACCTTCATCTCGGGCTTCCAGCCCGTAGAACTGCGAACAAACAAATTTCTGTTGTGTAAGCCTCCAGCCCGTGGCGTTTTGTTATGGCAGCCCTAGCAAACTAATAGTAGGATCTAATAGTGGATCCATAACATTATTTTTCCAAACCAGTAGAACTTTACCACACAGAGAGTAAACTTTAATATATACGAAATTCAGAAAAACAAACCAGAAACATTTCAGAGTGTAGGGGATCCCAGCACAGAATGTGGAAGGTGACGAAACTATTTAGCTCTATTACAAATAAATGAAACAGCCTCACTGGAGGGAGATGGGGGAAGTTGCTGACCTAAAGGATTCTGGAAATGTGTGGCATCTGCAATGGCAAAACAGCTTGCACGTAAGCACTGCAGCTCCTGATAAAATTGTTTCCCATGGGGGTGACCAGGACAGCGTCAACGTTTCCCTCAGCTTGACCAAACTTGAGCGGGACTTCTCTGCTTCTAGGGCCCTGATCTCCCCTTCCTTAGAGCATTTACTGTAGAAAACTCGTAATTGTAAACATTTTCTCTGCCTCTTTTGAAATGTATGTGAATGTTCTCCTAGCCTCTTGCCAGTTTTACATCCAGGAAACCTCCTTCCCGAGTACACTGCCATCTCCTGTTCTCTGTGACGGGAGGGGCTGGCTTTGACTGCTGCCGAACCACAGAGAGAATCACTTGCAAACTCAGGAATAATTCCTGTGCTCGATGCGCCCCTTGGTCGCCATCCCTCCCGCAGCCGCCAGCGCTTTCCGCTAGTTCTCCCGGCACTCAGCAACCCTCTCAGCCTTTGTTTGAGGGGAGTTGAGTTTAGTCCTTTTCCTCTATTGGGATAGTCTTGAATAAAGTCCCTCCTGCTTGTTTAACTGCATCCGGCACACTTTTTGCATTGACAGAGGTGTGGGTTACCAATTCCGATACCACTACACGTGTAGCCTGGAATTGAGCAATTACGTAAGTGGGTGGCAGGTGGTGGGAGCCAGGCCCTCAAGATCCACGTGCTGACGCATTACAGTTGGAGACATCACTGTGAAGTCATGCTTAGCTGAGTATGCACTCAGATAGTTGCATATGGAAGTACTTACAGATAATGTGTATATGCATGTCTTGGTAAACACACACATGTATTTCCTTGCTCTGTCACCTACGAGGGATTAATAGCAATGAAACCCTCATAGCAGTGAGCACCTAGGCCCAGATCTTGGTTTCTGACACCATTCTCCAATGAAAGGAAGCAAGACTGATAGAGAAAGAATGTAGAGCATCTTATAGTGCCAGGAAGTGAGGAAGTGCAAATAAAAACACTTTTTCAAAAGCACCACAATCGTGGGGTATATTTCAAAGGGATGGAGGAGCCAACTGCCAAAACGGAAGTCGACTGCGTGACTTTCTTCCAAAGAGCTCAGTATGAAAAGGGAGGAAAAAAGTCACTTTACAGCAGGGACGCCTGACAAGCACCATGTCAGCCAGATATTCAAGGTTAACATCAACAAGAGGTCATTTGAGAGTAGAAACACTGGATGTGGCGCAATGAAAATGACACTTTGTCTCTGAGGCCTCCTTCCCGGGAACATGTCACCTCAGTCTAACCGTGAGGAAAGCATCAGACCAGCGCTAGCGAGGGGTGTGCGAGAATCCTCTAGGCAGGTGCACCTCAACTTACAGTGGGGCTGTGTCTTGATAAACCCATTGGAGATTAAGAATATCCAAGTCAAAAACGCATTTAATAATATGCTTAACCTGCAGAATGTCACAGCTTAGCCTAGCCTACCTTAAACATGCTCAAAACGCCTACATTAGCCTACAGTTGGGCGAAATCTAACACAAAGCTTATTTTATAACAAAGTGTTGAACAGCTCATATAATTTATGAATTCCACACTAAAAGTAAAAAAATAAAACCAGAATGGTTGTAAGAGTGCTTGAAGTACAGTTTTTATTGAATGCCTATTGCCTTCACATCACCATAAAGTTAAAAATCATAAGTTGAATCACTGTAAGTTGGGGACCATTTGCACTATTTTTGCAATATTTCTGTAAATCTAAAGATGTCCTAAAATAAAATGGTTTTTTTTGAAAATTAAAAACAAATTTAAATCACAAGATGCTGTTATTCACCTATTAAAATGGTTAAAAATTTAAAAAATAGCAATACCAAGCGCTGGTAAGGATGTAGAGCATTTAGAGCTCTCACACGTTGCTGGAGGGAATGCAAATGGTACAGCTGCTACGGACAATGTAAGTCTGTGTCTTATGTTTCAAGTATACACTTACCTAATGACTCAACAATGCCACTCAGGCACTTATCCGAGAGAAAAGAAAAATCACATTCACACAAAAACTTGTATATGAAGCATTACTTATAATTGTAAAAAACTGAAAACAACTCAATTTTATCCAGAGGAATAAATATGTGAAAGCAGTAGCAGGGAAGCTTAAAAACCATGACAGCAATTAAAAGAGACTTAAGGGAGATTGGGGCAGATTAAAATATGCTCATAGATTGGAAGCTTCAATATCCTGAAGATGTCAATTATTTATGTTATACATTTATAAATTCAATGTAACTCTGATAAAAATCCCACAAATACTTTCATGAAATTTGAACTGATCTGATAATTTTTGTAGAGAGGTCCAAGAGACAGAAAGAAACAGGGCAGTTTTGAAGAGGAACGTAGGTGCCTGGGCTTTTCGGGGTGTGTGACAATGAAATCAGGACTGTGTGGCACTGGCGCAGGGCCACGGATGCAGACTGTGGACAGAACAGAAAAGCCAGGCACAAAGCACATGAGGAATCAGTGAGGAGGCGTAGGCTACATGATGGACCAGCAGTCCCCAACCTTTCTGGCACCAGGGACCAGTTTCATGGAAGATGGTTTTTCCACAGACCTGGTAGAGGGCGAGGAGGGGAAGATCAGGAGTGCGTGGTTTCAGGATGTTTCAAGCACACTAAGTTTATTGTGCACGTTATTTCTATTATTATTACATTGTAACAGATAATGAAGTAATTATACAGCTCACCCTAATGCAGAATCAGTGGAAGCCCTGAGCTTGTTTTCCTGCAACTGGACGGTCCATCTGTGGGTGGTGGGAGAGAGCGACTGGCCTGACAGGAGGCGGAGCTCAGGCGGTGACGGGAGCGGCTGCAAAATCAGAGGAAGCTTCGGCTTCGCTCGCTCACCTGCTGCTCACCTCCTGCTGTGCGGCCCCGCTCCTAACAGGCCACAGGCTGGACTGGTCTGCGACTCGGAGGGTGGGGACCACAGCAACAAACGGAACAGAGTTAACTAGTCCTTTAAGTGTTCTAATACTAACACTGGGAAATGTTTTACGACCTCCAAATGGGAAAGCGTTCCTTAGAAAGTCTTCAAAAAGAACAATCCATAAAGAAAAAGATGGATCTTTTTTGATCATGTTAAAACAAAAACTTACACAGAAGTCATAATAAATAAAGTGAAAAACAGACGAGGAGGAGATTAGCCATTTATGTAACAGAAAAATGATTCGTGTCAAAGGCATACACCTAGTAGATCATAAAGAAAACAGCAAATGACTCAATAAACAAATGGGAAAAGGATATGATAGACGACCTGAATGGGCAATAAATACGGCAAAATGCTCAACTTGCACCACTAATCCAGGAAAGACAAACTAAAATCGTAATAAGACACAAGTTCTTACTCGTAAGAGTGATCAAAATATGGAAGAGGGGGTATAAAAATTGCCGGTACCACTTTGGCGATGAATCCAATGATATCTAGCAAATAAGAAGGTGTGCCCATCATGCGATCAGCAAATCCCTCTTAGGTGTACAACTGGAACTGTGGCTTCCGAGCAAGGGCTTCTCACCTGGATCCACGCAGAAAGTCCATTTCACATCATCAACCAATATATAGAACACATATATGTGTTTGGCACACGTGTGTGTATTTCCATGAGAAATACTTATCCTTACCACATGTGCTGCACTGTTTTTCAATTCTATCATGACTCCTTTCTTTATAATGTTGGCCTTGACCCAATACTTGATTTAATGACCCACTATTAGGACAAGACATTCTGGCCCCAAGGCTCTTATCACATGTACTAGGAGACACACGCAGAAATGTTCATCATACTTTTGTTTATAAAAAAAACTTGGAAACATTTAAAATGTCTTCAACAGAATAAATGCATCAGGGTATTACCATATATATGCATACATATATATGTGTAAATGTTTATAACATAAACATTTATATGCATATATAGTAAAAGTTAATTACATGTAGTAAAATTTTTGAAATATGCATGGCAACATTAAATGCCAGAGTTAGAGAACAGATACTTCTGGTAGAAAAGGAAGCACACACAAAAGCTTCAAACATGTATCTAAAATGTTATGGTTTAAAAAAAGTGAAAAATACAGCAAAATGCTAACAGATGGCAAAGTCTGTCTTTCTGCACACCTTGTATATTTTACAACTGAAAAAGGACCATGAATACGGATGAGCCTGACTGTGGATGGGAGGGGAGATAGTCGCCGTTTCAGGAGGAGAAACTGTGCTCAATCTGGTCCCGGTCTGCAACACCTGAGCCCTGGGCCCCGTACACCAGTCGCTTGAAATTAGTTTCATCTCCTTCAATTCTCACGATATATGAGCGCGGTGGGGATTGTCACGCCCACATCAAGATGAGGAAAGTCAAACGTAACGACCTGCCTCGGGCCTGGGGCTCAGATGCAGGGGAGCTGGCGTGCACACCAGGGCCTCCCAACAGCCAGGCTGACTTTCTCATGCAGCCACTGCCTCTCCCTGCCAGGGAGGAGACCGGAGGCCACGTGGGCCTTGCCCTGAAGTGAACAGAGAGTGCACGGGGCTGCAGTTCCTGAAACTCAGGAAAGCAAAGGCCACCTCCAACGAAGCTCCTTTTCCTGGAACCTCAAGAGCCGCAGCATGGATGGCTTGACTGTCTCAGCGATGGAGCAATCGCCCAAAGGGCACAGGAAGTCGGCTACAGCCTCAGCTCTAGCTGCCGGGGGAGGGAGGGGTCTGGGCCTCGGTCAACAGCCCAAAGACCTAAGGACCTGCCAGCACTTCCATGTGTTTGCTCCTGCACAAAATGAGGATGGTGCTGCCTGCTCTGCCTCCTGCGGAGGGCTGCTTTGATGGGGCCACGGGCACGGTGTTCGCACGCTGCACATCCAGTAAAGGGCTGATAACCAAAATCTACAAAGAACTTAGGCAAATCAGCAAGAAAAAATCAAACAGCCCCATTAAAATATGGGCAAAGGACATGAAAAGAAACTTTTTAAAAGAAGACAGAGTAATGGCCAATAAACATATGAAAAATGCTCAACATCTCTAATCTTCAGGAAAATGCAAACCAAAACCACAGTGAGATATTACTTATCTTCAGTGAGAATGGCTTTTATCAAAAAGTCCCAAAACAATAAATGTTGGCGTGGATGCATAGAGATAGGAACACTCCTACACTGCTGGTGGGACTGCAAACTAGTGCAACCTCTGTGGAAAGCAATATGGAGATACCTGAAAGCAATACAAGTAGATCTACCATTTGATCCAGCAATCCCACTACTGGGCATCTACCCAAAAGAACAAAAGTCACTCTATAAAAAAGACACCTGCACTCGAATGATTATTGCAGCACAATTCACAATTGCAAAGATGTGGAAACAACCCAAGTGCCCATCAATACATGAATGGGCTAAGGAAATGTGGCGTATGTGTACCATGGAGTTCTACTTGGCCATAGAAAAAAATGGTGAACTAGCACCTCTTGTATTAAGCTGGATGGAACCGGAGCCCATTCTACTAAGTGAAGTATCACAAGAATGGAAAAACAAATACCACATGTACTCACTCTTAAATTGGTAGTAGTCGATCAACACTAATATGCATATGTAGTAGTAACATTCATAGGGTGTCGGGCAGGTGAGAGGGGAGAGGAAGGGATGGGTAAATTCACACCTAACAGACAGATCTGGTGCACACTGTCTCGGGGAAGGGCATGCTTATCGGGTGGTGCAAAGGCAATTTATGTAACCAAAGCATTTGTACCCCATTATACTCTGAAATTAAAAAAAATAAATAAATGCTTTGTGAACTGTGATATGTAACCTGTTTGCCAGGCTATCATCTCTCACTGTCCTTTGCAAAATTGCTCAATAGGAAAACCACAACTAAAGGTGTGGACCAGTGAGTGCCCTTTTAGGATCATGCCCACTGCCAGCAACCAAGCACACACTCCCCCAAGACCCCCCTAGGATAGATGCAGCCTGGCTGCCTCCCCTCAGCATGCGCAGCTACACCCGGCCATCCCTAGCTCCTGTGTGCGACCTGCCACTGCAGGGCTCTATTCTTGGTGACCATTCGTCCCCCTGCAGGTTGCGGCCCCAGCCCTGGACCATCAGCAGGGGCTTTGGCCAGAGCAGCTCAGGCTTCTTCCTTCAGGCTCAACTTAGCTGCCGAGAGACAATACACTGGTTATCTCTGTCTTCTCAGTACTACAGGTGGCAGAAAATGGAATAAATGCTTAAAAGAGATGAGATGAATTTTACTAAGTGCAGCCTCTAATGGCTGGGCCCAGGCTCCAGGTGACAAGGGCTGGCTCAACTGTGGGACCACATGAAGGATGTCTGCAGTGTTGTTTATTTCACCCACCAAGCTCAAGCTTGGGAGCTTGGGCTCTGGGAGCCCAAACCATGTTCCCTAAATACCAGGACATGCCTTAGGTCCTGAAACATGGCAAGTCTCCTAAAAATACCACACTGTCTTCACTGCCCCACTGCCTTAGCCAGCAGCCTTCTGTTACCTTACGTATCAGTCATTTCTGGTTCCCGTAACACACACAGCAGACTGGGGGATTCCAGCAACAGAGACTTACTTATCACAGATCTAGAAGCTGGAAGTCCAAGATCAAGGTGTCAGCAGGGCTGGTTTCTCCTGAGGCTTCTTTCCTTCGCTTGTAGATGCCATCTCTTCCCTGTGTCCTCACATGGCCTTCCCTCTGCGTGTGTTTGTATCCTAATCTCCTCTTCGTGTAAGGACACCAGTCATATTGGATCGGGGCTCACCCTAATAACCTTGTTACTTCTAATTACATCTGTAAAGGCCCTATCTCCAAATACAGTCACGCTCTTAGGTACCTGAGTTAGGAGCTCAACATATGGATTATGAGGGGAGACAAACTCAGCCTCTAGCACATTATGACTCTCCAAGTGCCCTGACTCTCCCAGCTGGCTTAGGCACCCCTCTGCTGCACCCCCAGAGGCCCTTCTGCCTACCCACAAAAGAGCACTTGGAATGTGCTGCAAACACTCACAAGTTTGCATCCAGCCCTCCAATGCCACCCTCACCACCAGAACACCAGCCCCTTTTGTGGCCCTCACCTCAGTCCCCAGGGCCCAGCAGGGCTGGCCATTCTCAGCCCCGGGCCGCTGTGGAAGGCGTTGTCGTAGGAGGCCAGCCCGGCCTCTGACTGTAGTGTAAACACCCTCTTCTCCTCACCCAGGCTGCTGCCATCACATACTCGCATTGAAGCCTAAAAGCCAGTTTGATCATTAAAGTCTCAGTCCTAAAATCAAATTTTCTCCTTGGGAAAAAAATACAAAAATGAAGAAATGTAAATTTTAACACATCTACCTTTTCATCACTATGAGCTCAAATAAAAGTGCCACTTGCTTTCTGCATCTGCCACCTTCTCTGGGCTCCTCACTCCGGAGCTGCCATCCAGGCAGGTTTAACTCCAACCCCAGGCCCTTTTCCCCAAGTCAGAAATTCCCCCACTATAGCTCGCTGTAATGATTTTTGGAAATATCTCTCAGGAGTCTACAAGCTTCTGGAGACAGAAACCCTCCCAGATTCATCCCAGCACTGCCAGAACTTCATATGCTTCTCCGTGGGCCACTCCGTGGCTGCTTGGCATGAGTGGGTAGACGAGTCTGCCAGTGAAAAGAAGCCGGAGCCGAGTCAGTCTTTTCTCTCCTAAGTAGACTTTACACATTTCCACCTTTCTGACTTTATTTTTTCCATTCTCTCTGCCCAGAATTCACCTTTTCATTAATGGCTGAGAAAATTTCAAGCCTTATTCAAATGTTTTCCCAGAACTTAAAACAGTGCCTGGCACGTCCAGGTCTCAGTACTCCTGTGGGGAACTGTGACATGTCCCCTCCCCGTCACAGCAGGGCACTGAGGAACCTATGGCCATCCGCTCAGCACAGGGAGCACATCGCCCTAACCCTGGGACCTAGTCCTGGGGGGCAGCAAGGAAGACGTGGTCTTTTGCCTCCAGCAGTTTCCAGGTCTGTGCAAACACACAAACAGGCACCCAAGGAAATACTGCAGGTGCTGGGTGAGCAGCCCCCCGCAGGGTCCAGTGGGGCTCCAGGAAGGGAGTGGTAGCTGCTCCCTGCAGTTGCAAGGACAGTGGGCCCTGAGCTGAGCCTTGTGGGCGACCTTAGCAGGTCGAGGACGACTGCAGGGGCAGGAGACGTGCAGGTTGGGCTGGCGGAAGCCCAGAGGCGCAGGAAGGGCGAGGCCAGAGCTGGGAAACTGGGGCTGCCACCCGGGTCATGCAGGAGCCATGAGCTCCCTCCCTGCAGTGCTTGCTGTCATTCACGTGCCTGAGGTTCAGGCGCAGCTCCTGCCGCAGGGGCCGCGTGAATCCCGGGGAGAGCGCCCTGCAGAGTGGGCTGGGCAGAGAGGGCCCAGGGAGGGTGGGTCGAGGTGGCTGCACAGCTGGAGGCAGGGCCCAGAGGAGAGCCTGCGGGAACAGAGGGTTCCAGAGCTTTCTGTGCTGCTTTTCCTTCTCCGTGTTGGTTCTGCTCGTGAAGTTTGTTACCGCTTCCTACACAGTGGGCGTTGGCAAGGCCGCGGCGGAGGGCGATGGCTGGGAGGACAGGCACCTGCCTTGGTGGCCTTTCATTACCAGCGCACAAGGGCGCCCAGGAACATGTTGAATGCAGGTGTGAACGCATCGAGCCAGCCTATTTTCTTTCAACCTCTGCCTGATTCCGCCCCCCCATTCATGCACAAGGAAGCCCTGGAATTCTTCATAGACACCCAAATCAGCAGTATTTGACAGAAAGCGCCAGGGAAGGTTCCCACCAAGTGGAAGAGAGAGTGGAAAATAAAATCAAGGAAAGAATAACAAAGCTTTGTTAGTTGTGAACTCACGGAGGGCGGGGGGCAGGTTCCTGAGGTGTCTATTTGCCACTTCTCACGTTCACTTTCACGCAGAAAGATGTTAGTGCTTGTTTACTGCATGAACACAAACAGGTGACTGAATCAATGATCGTGATACAGATTGAGAGAAGTAAGAAAGTGTGCCTGGTAAACTAGACACAACAAAAGAACATGGCTTGCAAGCAGGTTGGTTAAACTCACATCTATGCCTGATATATTTATTTTCATTCAGTGAAGGTCCTCGTCCCCAAACTCTGGTCCTGGGCTCAGTGTGCCCACAGCCACTGGGTTCCCACAGTGCCGCCCTCTGAAACATCACACGGGCGAGTCCCTCTTCAGCCCGAGAGAGAGAGCGCGCCATGGTTGAATAGTGACGTCTCCCAGGGCACGCGCCTGGTGGGGACACCTGCGTGTGACTTTGCCAAAACAGCAGTAAGCCTTTCGGAATGCTCAAAGCTGGAAAATCATTTGATATCTCAACTTTTGGCCCATTCCCTCAAGCTGAAAACATCCATTTTCTGATGACTTAGGGAAACAGTGAGAGACAGTAGAAGGAGACTGGCCATGAGTTCCAGCTCCGCCAGCCACAAGCTGTGCACGACATGCTGGACCCCTCAGGGCCTCATTTTCTTCTGAAAAATGGGGATCTTCACTCAACCTGTGAGAATACTACGCCTGTGCCATCCCAGCATGCCAGGGCCCAGCACAAATGTGTTACGCGTGTGTAAGTGGGTCAGTGGGCACATGGCGTAAGCTGTGCATAGAACGAGCTCAACGAACGGCATCAAATGTCGTCAGCTCTCATTTCTGTTGATTGGTTTGGATTCGTGCAGGCCACCCATAAAAGGGGACAGTAAAGGAACGTCAGGCTGCTGCCTTTGGAACATTTCCACACCACTGGCCCGTGTGGTAGGCAGAATCCCACAAGAGTTCCAAGTTTTAAGGGGGCCACGTCCACTAATGTCGGTGCTGTCATGAAGAGATTTTGCAGCTGTGATTAAGGTCCCAGATCAACTGACTTTAAGAAAGCGATCTTACCTTTAGGGGGCCTGATTCCACCAGGTGAGAGTTTAAAAAGGACTAGATTCTTTCTTGAACAAAAGGTTTGAAGCAAGAGAAGGATTCAGCATGAGGGAGATTCTACTACACTGCAGGTTTTGATGCTGTGGGAGGCCCCTGGGGGCTGCAGGCAGAGCACAGCTGGCAAGAAAACCAGGGCCCCAGTCCTATAGCCACAAGGACTGGATTTTGCCACAACCGCTGAGCTCAGAAGAGGACCCCAAACTCCAGATGAGACATAGCTCTGCCCACACCCTCATTGCAGCCTCGCAAAACTGAGAGCCCTGCTGTGCCCAGACTTCTGACCTACATACTGTGAGATGTGTTCTTTGAAGCCACTAAGTTATGGTCATTGTCATACAGCAGAAAACTAATGCACCCTAGTTCTTCTTTTGCCAATTGTACATTCTTGTGCTTTAAAAGCTTTCCCATCTTAAGACTGCAATAAAAATAGTGCTCCTGGAAGCAGACACATCTTAAGGCAATGATTCTTTCACACTGCACAAGGGGTGTCAGCTATGAGACGCAAGGCAGTCCCTCAAGCTGTGGCCTTTCGTAATGTTGTGATAGTCGGCATGTGACCTTACTCTGCTTTTATAACCGTGTTTATGGTTGGCTTTCTGAGAATGAAACTGATACAAGCTTACAGAAAAGTTTGAAGCCTCAGAAAAGCTGAAATAAGAAAACATAAAATATCAATAATCCCAAACATAAAATATCAAGCAATCGCTATTAATATATTGACAACAACATATTCTTTTTAAATTTGTTGTACATTTATTTTAACAAAGTTAAACACATAATACATATTCTAATGTTTTTTAGATTTCTTTGACTACAACCCAATAAGATACAGATTTTATATTACTCAAAAAATATTCACAAGTCAAAACTGTCTTAGCCCATTTCGTGTTGCTATAGTGGAATATCTAAGGCTGAATAATTTATAAACAAAACAGGTTACTTGTCTCACAATTCTGCTAGCTGGAAGTTTCAAGGCTGGACGTGTGGTGAGAGCCTCAGGCTGCTTCCACTCATGGTGAAAAGGGGGGACCTGGTGTGTGCAGAGAGCACATGCGAGGGAGGAGGGAGGTGGGGGGTGCCAGGCTCAGTTTAACAACCAGCCTCTCTGGAACTAATAGAGTGAGAACTCACTCGCTCTCCCCAGGGAGGGAATCCATGTATTCATGTGGGATCCACCCCATGACCCGAACACCTCCCATTAAGCCCCATCTCCCACATTGCAAATCAAATTTCAGCGTGAGGTTTGGCGGAAACAAACAACCCGTATCTCAACTTGTTACCTGCAAAAAATTCTGATAGTTTCTATTTTGCTTCATTTTTTATAAAAGCAATACTTTTTGCAACCTACTTAACCAATCGTAAGACCCACTAATGTGCTATTACCTGTAGTTTGAAAAAACATTGCTATGTCCAAGTTTGTATCCTGAATTTTCTACATTGTATTATTTCGAGAAAACTCCCAATGCCATTAAAATATTTTAGACGTATTTGTAATAGCGTTATGATATTAAATCTTATTGAGGTATCATGTTTATTTTATTGACCTATTTCCCTATGTTTGTGTATTAGGTTACTTCACATTTTTAAAAAATGAAATAAACATGTTTCTTGCCCATTAACCTCTGCATGTGCCTTGGCATTGAAGCCAAGAAGTGAAATCACGTTTGTATGAGTATCTGTCCCCCTTCTGAATAGTCCCAAGCCGGAAGAGGAGCCTGAATGGAGTAATTAAGCCGTTTCACACGCCCCCTGCCCTGTAATCCGCTGCGTCTGCACAATTACCCAGGGAACACAGGGCCTGGAGAAGACTGTTCTTCTCTGGAGTTCGTTGGCCTGATGGTTAGAAACCTTAGAGGCAACGCTGGCCTGCGCGTCTGAACCAGGTAAGGCAGACAGGAGGGCCCTTCAACCGCAGGCTCCTGAACAGCGCAGCAGTCAGCTCCGCAGCGGCCAAACTGTTTTCACTGCTCGTCAGCCCTTAGCAGCCCCAGTTCTAGAGAACTGTGATTTCCCCGGCTGCTGAGGCGGCTGGCTGGCCTCTCTCCTCACCAGCACACTGCCTTCCCAGCAGCCGACGGGAGCACGGGTGTCCCGGCAGGGCCAAGATGCCCGCTCCGACACGCCCACCTGCCACTCCCGGCCTTCCTCCCTCCACGGCCTCAGCAGCAGCCCCAGGGCCTCCGTCTCCACCTTTCCTCTCGGGCTTAAATGCCCCCACCATGGAATGCAACGCTTAAAGCAGAAAACTCACTTTTCTCTGCACTGTTGAAGTGTGACTGCGACTCTCCTGAAATAAGCAATGTTGGTTGTTTTCATGGGAGGCCCTGACCCTGTGTTTGTCAGATGATGGCACAAGCTGGGCAGGGGTCACCTTACATGGTGACGGCCTCCACAGAAGGCCAAGACCATGTCTTCTGTCGAGACTGCAGAGCCGAGCGGTGAGCACCGGGCGCAGGATGACGGTGGAGGGCGGGGCGTGAGTGCACATGCTCACACAGTGCATCCGGCCGTTCCAGAGAATGCTTAGGGGAACACTAGCTTCACACCTCCGTGCTTCACACCTCCTTGCTCCATTCTTTCCTTTCTACTCCTGGCAAATTTCTACTTCTGCGGTAAGACCCAGCCTGGGTATCTTCTCCAGGAAATTTTCTCTGACTTCCTTGTTTTGGGGTCCAGCAGCACCTTGATGTGCTTTTTGCACCGGAGTAAAATTGCTTCTTTGCTGCTCTGGATGACGCATCTTAACGTACTGCTGTTTCCCCTGCACAGTGTGTGACGCACAGCACGTACGTGCTCAGGGAACTTCTCCCGCACCAAACTGGCACAGTTCAGAATCATGGACTCACAACCTGGAAGTCCTACGGAAACGGGCCCAATGGCTTCCCCCTTTGTCCTGAACCCAGGGTGCTAAAGGTGTCATTGGTCACACTAGAGAGTAGTGAAAGTTTCCACCTCGTCAAATAAATATGTATTTTTTATTCATATATATGTGTAATATGTACACATATATATTTCCTTTTGTCTGAAACAAAATTAATTTATTGTCTCGCAGCTCTGGAGGCTAAAAGTCCACCATCAGGGTGCCAACAGCATTGGTTCCTTTTGCAACTATGAGGCAGACTCTGTTCTGGGCCTCTCTCCTCGGCGTGCAGGCAGCTGTCCTCTGTGCCTCCACACCGTCTTCCCTCTGTGCACATCTGCGTCCGGAGCGCTTCCTTTTACAAGGATTCTGCCCATATTGCATGAGGGCTGCACTCATGACCTCAGGCTCAGTGACAGGCATTTGAGCAGGACCGTCACTTTACTAATGATACAACTGTATTAATTACGTCTGCAATGACCCTATTTTTGAATAAGTTCACATTCTGAAATACTGGGGGACCTCATATGGATTTGGAGAGGACATCTACCTGTAACACATGCCAAATAAAGACAAAGAGTGTGCTCATCAGGACCTGCTACAGTTTGGAGATGGGCTGCTTTCCCCACTGAACCTCATGTTAAAAGTAATATAAGAAAGGACAGAACAAACAGAAAACAAATTGCAAAATGATATACTTGAACACTACCATGTCAGTAAGTATATTAAATTTAAATGAACTAAACAATCTAAATTCAAAGACAGATACTGTCAGATGGGATGGACAAACAAGACCAAATTATGTATTATTTACAAAACACACAGTTTAAATGAAAGCACAAAGGTAGTGTTAAAGTAAATGGTTGAAAAAATATGTCAGATGTAAATATTATCCACAAAAAAGCTAATAGAGCCATATTAGTATCAGATGGAGTAAACTTCAAGACAAGGAAAATTTGAGCGATAAATAAGGTCATCTCATAATTATAAAAAGGTCAATTTATCTGAAAGACATGATACTTCTAAATCTCTATGTTTCTAATAACATAGCTTCAAATTACATGAAGCAAAAACTGGTATAACCAAAGAGAGAAAATATACAAATCCACAATTAAAGGTGTGCAATTTCTCCCACCTATCTCAGGAATTGATAATATGAACAGATAAAAATATCAATAACTATAAAGAAAAATTGAAAAATACTATTAACCAATTTAACCTCATTGATGACTGTAGAACTCTACATCCAACAGTTTCAGAATAAATTGCCTTGGAATAATATGTGGAATAGTCAGCAAGAGGCCAAATGCTTAGCTATAATAGAAGTCTCAGTACTTTTCAAAGAACTGTAATCAGAGTGTGCTTTCAGGCCAAAATGGGATTAAATTTAAGATCAGTAAAACAAAAAGACCACTAGAAAGTTCTCAGATGTTTCAAAATGGAGCAATGCAATGCTAAATAATCCATGAGTCTAAGAAAGAATCAAACAGCAATTAGAATATATTTAGAGCTGAATAATCATAAAAGTATACACATGAAAATTTGCAGAATGTGGTTAAAGCACTGAGTAGAGGAAAGTCTATAGTTTTAAATACTTATATTAGAAAAAAGAAAAAGAGGTCTATAGCTTATTATAAAATTAAAATTAATTATCTAAGTTTCCATCTTAAGAAGCTAGAAAAAAGAGAAGCAAATTAAACTAACATAAGTAAAAAGAAAGAAATTGCAAAGAATTAAAAAACACAGGTAATACAGAAAAAGATAAATTAATCTAAAGTTTAGTTATTAATAAAGCTTAATATCACCAACAAACACTTCGCAAGACTGATAAGAAATAAAGAAAACACAAATTACCAAAACGAAAAATGAAAATGATGACATTACTACAGAGCCGACAGAAAATAACAGGGTAATAGAAGGGAGAGGGATTCTCAGAATGGTGAAGTGAGAAGTGGGGAGCATTCATTCTCTTCCCGACGAAATGACCATTCAACTGGAGAAAATCATTTGTGTTTAAAAATCTATCATTTAAAGTCTGTAGAGTCTCAAATGAATGAATGAAGAAACAATTATTCAAGAAAATCTACCAAAACATACTAAATCTCAAGGAGAACAGCAAGAGTTGGCAGCGTTTGAAGCACAGCACGCTCCCTCCCAACCTCGGGTTCAGCGTTATGGACACTGCTCCCAGGGCTCTAATCCAGCGAGGGTAGCCAGGAAGAAGGCTGGTCATTGTCCTCCCATCTCCCAGCTAGGGCTCTTTGTCGTAATGAGAAGGGAAGGCCACTGGGGCATCTCATCTCCTCCAGTTCAGTCTTGCAAAAGCGCTATTTGAGCAGGGTTAGTGGAGAGGACTAGTATTTTCTTTCCCCACCAGCCCCTACTCATAGGGCAGATGCTCTAGCCCAGGCGCAACAGGCCAACGTTACTGGGCCCTAATCACAGTCACTCCCTCTTAAGCTCACTTCTCATGGGGTGGAAGTCCCAGGAAAAGCATGCCAAGATGACCAGAGTTCTTGCCCAGCCACTAGTGTCCCACCATAGAACAGTGGTGCCACTCTGGGAGAAGCAGGCAGCTGTCCTCGGGAGAGGTTCTCCCTTAGAGGACAGGCAAGTGATGGCAAAGAACTTTACAGCTCTGCCTGAAGGAGTTCATTTAGAGCACTTAGAACTTAGCGCTTAAGGGTTTTGTCAAAAAGAAAAAAAGAAAAAAGAAAGAGCAATTAAAAGAGCAAGATGCCCACAGCTCCATGGCACTAGTAGCGGAAAGAAAAACAGCAGAGTGACCAGAACTTTAACAGAGAGAAACAGGAAGAGCTCTTCTGGGAGCGCCGTCAACCCTGCCACTTGGGACTCATGTGCAAGTGCTAGACTGTACTCAGAGTAGATTTGGGGCAGACTTGGAAGCATTCCTCCAGCCGCACACAGAGGCCTCAACAAATGGTGTAATTCTGACCAGCACTAGAGGCTTAAGCACAACCTCTGACCAAATGCTGGCTGAACAGTAAGTTGCTCTGACCCAAGGACAATGCCTAAAAGGCTAAGGATAAAAGGAAAATTATACACATAGCTGGCAGTCTGAGACTGAGCACATACAAGGCTGGACCCTCTCAGGAGTAATCAGAAGAAAAATCCAAGCTATTAGTCCCGGGCTGAATGTAGAGCAAAAACGTAAACTGTAACTCTAGGAAGTATGACAGCAGTCTCCAAGTCATACACACAGCTAACGGCGAAGGGTAAATATCTAGCTTGTCAAGGGGACAACCACAGACCAAAAGTCATTTGAGCTGACCCGGGGGTGCCCCTAGGTAACCAGGCTAAAAATAAACAAATAAGAAAGTGTGAGCAGGGATAGCAGAGACTGCACACCCAGGTGGGCCGCAAACCAAGCCTCAATAAATTTAAAAGAATTGAAATAATACAAAGTTATTCTCAAATCACAACAGCATAAAATGATAAAACAACAAGAAAAGGAAATTTATGAAATTCACAAATCTGTGGAAATTTAGCAACACTTCAAAATAGCCAATGGGTCAGAGAAATAACAGGGGAAATCAGAAAATACTTAGAGATGAATAAATAAGAAAGCACAGCGTACCAACACTTAGGGAATGTAGCTGAGGCAGCGCTCAAAAGGACATCTATGGCTATAAATGTCTGTATTCAAAAAGAAGAAAGGTCTCAAAGCAATAACCTAAATGTGCACAGGCGTGCCTCAGAGAGATTATGGGTTCAGTTCTAGACCACAATAAGGCAGTTATCATAATAAAATTGGTCACACAATTTTTTTTGTTTCCCAGTGCATATAAAAGTTATTTTACACTATACTATAGCCCTAGTGTGCAAAGCATTATATCTAAACACCAAAGTACATATGTTGATTTAAAAATATGTTATTGCTAAAAAATTCTAATAATCATCTGAGTTCTCAGCAAGTCTTAATTGTTTTGCTAGGGAGAATCTTGCCCGCATGTTGGTGGCTGCTGAGTGATTAGGGTGGTGGTTGCTGAAGGTTGGGGTGGCTGTGGCGATTCCTCAGAATAAGACAACAATGAAGTTTGGTGCATTGATTGACTCTCTCTTTCATAGAAGATTTCTCTGTAGCATGTGATGCTATTTCACAGCATTTTAACCACAGTGGAACTTCTTTCAAAATTGGAGTCAGTCCTCTCAAGCCCTGCCACTGTTTTATCAACTAAATTTATGGAATATTCTAAATCTTATGATATTGTTTCAACAATGTTCAAAGCATCTTCATAAGGAGTAGTTTCCATCTCAAGAAACCACTTTCTTTGCTCATCCATAAAAAGCAATTCCTCATCTGTTCAAGTTTTATCATGAGATTGCAGCAGTTCAATCACATTTTCAGCTCCATTTTAAATTTTGATTCTTTTGCTATTTCCACCACATTTGCATTTGCTTCTTCCATTAGAGTCTGAAATCCCTCAAAGTCATCCATGAGGGTTGGAATCATCTTCTTCCAAATTCTTGCTAATACTCATATTTTGATCACTTCCCATGAACCACAAATGTTCTTAATGGCATCTAGAATGGTGAATCCTTTCCAGAAGGTTTTCAATTTACTTTGCCCAGATCCTTCAGAGGAATCTGTATTGATAGCAGCTATAGCTTTACAAAATGTATTTCTTAAACAGTGAGATGGGAAAGTTGAAATTATTCTTTGTCCATGAGCTACAGAATGGATTTTGTGTTAGCAGGCATGAAAACAGCATTAATCTCCTTGTACATTTCCATCAGAGCTCATGGGTACTAGATGAATTGTCAATGAGTGGAAAAATTTTCAGAGGAATCTTTGTTTCTGAGCAGTAGGTCTCAACAGTGGGCTTAAAATATTTAGTAAACCATGCTGTAAACAGATGTGCTATCATGCAAGATTCATTGTTCCATTTATAGAGCACAGGAAGAGTAGAGTTATAATGAATCTTAAGATTTTTAGAATGGTAAATGAACACTAGATTGACCTTAAAGTCACCAGCTATAATACTCCTAACAAAATAGTCACCCTGTTCTTTGAAGCTTTGAAACCAAGCGTTGACTTTTCCTCTCTAGATGTGAAAGTTCTAGATGGCATCTTATTCTAATATAAAGCTGTTTTAACTAAATTAAAAAATCTGTTTTTCAGTGTAGCCACCTTCCTCAGTGATCTCAACTAGATCTTCTGGATAACTTGCTGCAGCTTCTCCATCAGCACTTGCTGCTGCACCTTGCACTTTTATGTTCTGGAAATGGCTTCTTTCCTTAGACCTCACGAACCAACTTCTACTAGCTTCAAACTTTTCTTTTGCAGCTTCCTCACCTCTCTCAGACTTCACAGAATTCAAGAGAATTAGGGCCTTTCTCTGGATTGGGCTTTGGCTTAAGGGAATGCTGTGATTGCTTTGATCTTCTAGTATAAAGTACTAAAACTTTCTTTATACTATACTTTACTAGTATAAAGTACTAGTACTTTCTAGGAGAAAGTACTAAAACTTTCTCCATATCTGCCATAAGGTGGTTTCACTTTCTAATCATTCTCATGTTTACTGGAGTAGCACTTTTAATTTCCTCCAATAACTTTTTGTTTTTTGCTTTCATGATATAGCTAACTGGCACAAGGGCTTAGCTTTCAGCTTATCTTGGTTTTTGGTGTGCCTTCCTCACTAAGCTTAATCATTTCCAGCTTTGATTTAAAGTGGCAGACTGCCAGGCGCGGTGGCTCACGCCTGTAATCCTAGCACTCTGGAGGCTGAGGCGGGCGGATTGCTCAAGGTCAGGAGTTCGAAACCAGCCTTAGCAAGAGCGAGACCCCGTCTCTACTAATAATAGAAAGAAATTAATTGGACAACTAAATACATATAGAAAAAATTAGCCGGGCATGGTGGCACATGCCTGTAGTCCCAGCTACTCGGGAGGCTGAGGCAGAAGGATCGCTTGAGCCCAGGAGTTTGAGGTTGCTGTGAGCTAGGCTGACGTCACGGCACTCTAGCCTGGGCAACAGAGTGAGACTCTGTCTCAAAAAAAATAATAAAATAAAAAAATAAAGTGGGAGACTCGCAACTCTTCCTTTAACTTGAATACTTAGAGTCCATTGTAGGGTTATTAATTGGCATAATTTTAATATTGTTGCCTTAGGGACTAGGGAGAGAGATAGGGAAGAGCTGGTTAGTAGAGCAGTCAGAACACACACAACATTTATCAATTAAGGTTGCCATATGGGTGCTGTTGGTGGTACTCCAAAACAATTACAGTACTGACATCAAAGATCACTAATCACTGATCATCATAACAGATACAGTAATTAATAGAAAAGTTTGAAATATTTTGAGAATTACCAAAATTTGACACAGAGACACAAAGTGAGCACACACTATTAGAAAAATGGCACCATAGAATTGCTCAACACAGCTTTTCACAAATCTTCAATTTGTAGAAAACTGTTTTCCAGTCACAAAAGACCACATATTGCACGATTTCATTTATATGAAATGTCCAAAATTGACAAATCCCTAGAAACTGAAAGTGGATTAGTAATTGCTTAGGTTGGGAGAGGAGAAAAGTGTAGTGACTCCCAGTGGATGTGAGACAGTAAAAATTTTATTAATTTGTATTGAAGCAATGGTTACACAATTCTTTGAATATACTAAAAACAATAAATTATATACATTAGAAGGGTAAATTTTATGGTAAGTAAATAATATCTCAACAGTATATTTAGAATGATAATAGGAAGGTTTTAAATAACTGTGTATTAACAAATTTGACAACTTAGATGAAATGGAAAAATTACTTTAAAAACATAATTTACCAAAACTGACACAAGAAGAAATAGAAAATCTGAATTAAGCATATGAAAATAAAAATTATTGCTGAGAAATTGAATCTCTAATTAAAATCTTTCTATGAAAAGAACTCTAGGCCCAGATATTTTCACTGGTGAATTCTATCACATTAGGAAAAAATAACACCAATATTTCACAATCTCCCTTAGAAAGAAGAGAATAGCACAATACTCTTCAACTCATCTTTATGACACCTGCATGACTCTTTTACAAATATCTTGCATATATACATATATTTTTAAAAGAAAATCAGAGATCAATATTATTTATGGACAGAAATCATAAACAAAATAACATGAAACTTAAAAAAATATTTTAAAAGTATAATGCATCATGATCAAGCAAGGTTTAAAATAAGACTAAAGCATTTAACACGTAAACATCAATCATATTACCAGAATAAAAATGAAAAATCATAAGATTGTTTTATCAGATTCAGGATAAGTGTTTGATAAAATTCAGCATCTGTTCATCTTTAAATATAAAAAACAATACTCCAGCAGTTTAGGAACTTGTACAATCTATGTACTTAACATAGATGAGAGAGAGAGATTAAGCTGTTCATCTTTAAATACAAAAAACAATACTCCAGCAGTTTAGGAACTTGTACAATCTATGTATTTAACATAGATGAGAGAGAGAGATTAATTAGAGAGAGAGGGACAGAGATTAAAAAAAAAATGCATTTGACACAAGGAGCGTCTAAACACTTTCTACAGCTCAGTGCAGCAGTGGTTCTCAAATCTAAGTGTGCATTGGAATCCGACGGAGGGCTTGTTAAACCACCGACTGCTGAACCCGTCTGCAGGGTTCTGATTCAGTAGGTCTGGGTAGGGCCCAGGAATTCACATTTCTTGGTCTGGGGACCACACTGGAGTTGTGTGTGATTTAAAGGTGAGGTGAACAACGGCCAAGACACTGTCACCCAGTCTCTGCTTAATGGTATCTTGTTAGTCGACTTTCCAAATCTTCATTGATAACTGCCTTATTCAAATTTTCTATTCTTTTTGAATCTTTGATGCTCTATATTTTTCTAAGAAATCATCTATTTTCTATTTCCTGAGTAACACAAAATAGTCTCATAATTTTGTTTCCTGTTTCTGCGTCTGTCAGCTTCCTGATTCCTAATCTCTTTCTTAATTGATCTAGTGAAAGTCATCTATTTTGTTGGTCTTTAAGAGTAAACAAAACAAATTTTATTTGTTCTTTTCGCCTTATTTTTTAGTTTTCACTTAGTTTAGTCTTTTCAAAATCAATTTTTTTACTTGTTCTTTATTCCTTTATCATCAGTCTTTCTCTTTAATAATAAAGAAATTGGAAGCTTTAAGTTTATGCCTGAGTATAATAGTAACTGGTTATCCATATATATTCTCTTTTTTTATTGTTTTCCAGATGTTTGGTAATTGCTGTTCTATGTCTCCTTTGCATCCCTGGGCATCTGCAAACATCTTTCTTCCAGCCTAACAGGAGAGTGTTATCTAGACTGGATGGAAAGTTCTTGCGTTGTGGTCTGTTTTCTTCAGTGATCTGCTAAGGTTCTTCCACAGTCTTTCAGTTTCCAGTGTTACAGATGAGAAAACAATAAATACGTATATACACCCTGACCTCATTAATTTTCCCTTGTGAATAAACTGTCCTTTGTGTTGTAATGTATGTGTGTTTCCTCCTAGCCTTGTGTCTCAGAACCGTACCAAGAGAAGTATCCACATTGCCTGGCACCCATTCTTTTTAATCAGGAAGCAGTTTTTCTTCAGATCAGTGAAATTCCCTCCGATATGTGCTTAACCATTGTCCCTTCCCCATCTGTTCTTTCTTCTCCTGAATTTCTCGCTGGTCATTTGCTAGATCTCCTGCCCCTGTCCTCTGGTGTCCTTGTTTCTCCCTCACGATTTCCATGTCTTTGTGCTTTTTCCTCTGAGATTAGAAATGATCCTTCTCTGTGATCTTCCAGAACACAAATTTGATCCCCAGTGAGCATTCTCCTTGAATGAGCTGGGGAGCAACTCGGGGACCCAGCGAGTCTTTTAGGGCCAGGAAACTCTGACAGTCCTTCTATAAATGCAAATGTGCACAAAACACTCACATGTACACACAGATACACTCACACATGCAACACACCAAACTCACCCTCAACACACATATACACAATGCATACCCCAAGAATTCACATTTCTGCTGGTCTGGGGACCACACTCTAAGAACAGAGCCCCCAGCCCAGCATACACCTTCTCAGCCAGGCTGGCTGGGCACTGGAAGGTTCCGTCTCACTGCAGCCCCACAGCTGTTTCTAAGCCTGAGTGGCCTCTGTCATGGCAAACAGCTGGACAGCAAGCCAGGTGGGTCTGCTGGAGAACACTCTGACCTCCGCTAGGCAGAGGCTGCAGCCCTTCTCCACCTCTAGAGAGGCACTCTGGGGACAGAGTCACCCCAGGCAGCCCTTTCGGCAGCTCAGGAAGGAGGGAGGAGTGAGGGACAACACAGACTTGAGCAGGGAGGAGACGCAGCTGGAGTGAAGGGAACAGTGTCCTGGCCCTGTGCATCGCTCTTGTTCTGCTCTGCTTTCCGCTACCAACCCACACAGCACGCGTCCCACGCCCTGCATGTGCTGGCACTGGCACACCTTTTCTCACCTGGTCACCCCAGCAGTGAGTGATTATTGCCTCTATTTTGTAAGATGAGTAACTCAAAGGTGACCCCGTCTACAAAAACTGACTCAAGTTTCTTCCCCTAGACCATGTTGTAAACAGATGATTGAAAGTGAGGACAGGTCCTGGAAGGGGCAGACCCTCCACGGCCAGTGCGTGGGCGAGTGGGGCAGGCATTTGCTATGTCTTGTACATTTCCGGATGATCTTCTCTAACGCCCATGATTTCATTAGCCTGTGGATTTATACTTTTCCAAACCTCTTTAACTTTATAAATCACTCTAGTGACTATCATTTCTTTGTATCTTTTGCAATGTCTGTGAGCCAAGAGGATAAGGTGTCATCAGAGAAGAAACACGAAGCCAGAGAGGTATGATTATTTGTGCAAAATCTCCCAGCTAGGGGCAACATCACTTGAGGCAGGATCTCAGGTCCCCCAAGCCCTGGTGCCACACCTGTGACCCACACTCGCCTCCTCTTGCTATACCTGCCACCTCTCCTTCTTTTGCTTGTACCCATAAGCACACGGCCGGCAAGTGACCAGGGCAATTCCAGGCCTACATCAGCCCACCTAATGTTCAAAGCTAATGTGTTTTGAGTTTACAACATTCTAGTCCAGAGGCTCCTGGAAGACGCAGCATCTGTCCTCCAACTACTTACTTTGTGGATGGGCAGCCAGATGGGACTGAGCTTAGGTCACCAAGAATGTCAATTTCCTGGTAAGACACCAAGAAGTATGTCCAACTTCAAAGGAATCACAATTTAATCATTGACACCTGCTAGTCTTCCTTATTTTTTTGTTTCAAAAATAACACAGACAGACAAAGGTGAAAATCTGGCTTTCCCTATGTAATATTCCAGTTGTGACTCACTGGAAATGTGACAGCCAGAAAGACAAGGACCTTCTACCAAGCCATTGTCCATCAAAAATTGTCAATGACATCAGTGTCTTCTGTAACATATAAACAGTCACTAGGATGGGCCCTCCCAACACAATGGCTCAGAAGCCTCTCTGTCTCCCTTGCCACGAAGACAAACAAGAGACCACGACGTGGTTTCCAGGCATCGACAGCCCTGTTAGCCATGCTGATGTCTTGTTAAAAAGAATACTGTACACACACACACACACACACACACACACACACACACACACACACGCCGTAAGCCAACAGTCCTCCAGCTCTCTGCGCTGGCTCTGTCCGCGGTATTTATTCTGGAATTCAGGTTTCTGGATGACAGCTAATGCAAATTGGTGCATCTATAAGATGTATTCTCCTAGTTGTCTGACATATCAACATTGTCTGTTATTGGGAGATTAACATAAAGAAAAGGAAGAAATAGACACATTTTGCTAACTGAAATAAGCGTGCATAAAATAGGAGTTATGGGTTTGCCTGGACCCTCAGTTCTGCACGTTGCTTGTCACTGGTGGTTTTCCTCGAAGACACGTGTTGGAGATGTGTGGTCGGGCTTTGGATTCAACTAAGTATCAACACTGGGAAGTAAATTGGCTTTTAAAAAAGGGCAACAAATAATCTATACAGGGCATAATATAAATCAGTCAGTATCTTCTTCATAGCTCAAGAATGTCTTCTTTTGTGAAAACACATACACAAACCAGAGCTAGCTTATTTTTGAAGGTCGTTTATGTTTTCTTTTAAAAAGGGGATGTGGAAGAAACCACTTATGTGATGGCACAGTGCAATGGGGACCCTTTTGGAAAATCGCACCTTTAATGAATGCACCAGGCTAACAGACCATCTGTAAAGCAATGCTGAGATTCAGACGAAATGGTTTCCTGGCACTCCGCACAAATGTGCTCATGTGGTTTCTGCTTGGGGCCAATTACCCTACTGTTTCTTGCTTTTCTTTGGAATAGCTAATGTGTATGATTGCAAACTTGTTAAACACAAGGCTATTTTTAAAGTTACAGATGTTAAGCCTGTTAATATCTTGTATTAAAGAAAAGCATGTACCCAGGCGTCTCTCATAATGAAGGTGCTAATGATGTTGTTGATAATGCCAGCTGTCCTGGGCAGTGTGATGCATCATGTAGAATCAAGTCCCCAAGTGGCTCTGCCTTGGCTGCAGCCGAGGGGCTGGAATGGTCAGTCAGGACCCCAGGGAGAAACAGTTCCTCCTTCCGGAGCGCTCAGGGGCCACAGAGACAAGGAGCACGGGTGATGCCGGTTACGTGAGCACTCATCGCTTCACTGATAAAAGGAATGGTTGAGGACGGCCCTGGAAAGCAGACCGCTTACCACAGGAGCGAGGAGCCCTGCTCTCTGCGGCTGCCACGCTCCCCCAGGGCCAGCTGTCATACACGGTTGTCATGTGAGACAGGCTGCTACTGCTCTGTCTGTCCTGGCTCTTCCTCGAGTCCCCTCCCCATGACGACAGTGCTGGCCCAGGGACCCAGGTCTGGACAAATGCCCAATTCTCTTAACCACAGAGATAGCTCCAGGGATCCATATATCATCCAGGGAGGGCCAGGCAGAGAAATTTTTCTGTTCTTTTCTTTTCTTTTCTTTTCTTTTCTTTTCTTTTCTTTTCTTTTCTTTTTCTTTTCTTTTCTTTTCTTTTCTTTTTTTTTTGCTGGAATTGGAATGAGGATGAGGAAAACAAATCTGGGGCGGGGGGCAGGCACCTGTCTTCCCCTGCTGGCTGGAAGAGTCCCTCTGCAGGATGAGAAGGAAAGCAACGCAGAGCCCAGAGACAGGGAAACTCCGGCAGACAGGAGGAGAGGCCGGAAAACATTATCTCGGGTCCCTGGATTCAGTCGCGCCTCCAGCGAAACCTCTCTGTGGACCTCTCGGAAACGAGTCAGCTTATTGCCCCTTCGCTGGCGCAGGTCGAGTTGGACTTCCCTCACTTACAGCTGAGAAGAGTCCTGACTAGTCAGTGTCTAGCTCCTGAGTGTGGCAAGCCTGGAGCCCCTAGACGCTTCTGTCTTGCACAGCAGGCACTCACAGCAGCCTTTCAGACAGAGATGGCATGCCAGCCTCCAGCCGATCCCTTCCCCCACGCCCAGCGAAGTCTCCTCCATGTCGGCGAAAGTGCAAGGCAAGTGAGAAGGCAGCGGGCAACGGAACCAAACCACACGGCGTGGAGCTGGGGATGAGCCCACCCCCACCAGCTTCCTCATGTGGCCAGGGCAGAGCGACCTCTCGGCATCGTCTTTGCAGGGAGGGTGGGTTCCAGGAGAGGCCCGCTTCAGACTGTGTTAGGGAAGGGCAGGAAGTGATGGCAAGAGGCTGAAGCCAGGAGCGTGTGCGGGATCACAAGTCCAGTCCAGGATCAAGGAAGAATGTCTACGGAAGTCTCCAAAAACCAGAGACTTACAGGCACAAAATCAAAGCCAGGAATTCAGAGACAGGGCTAAGCAATGGGGAGTGCATCGAGAACACAAGTGGTCAGCCGTGGACAGTGGACTGAGCCCTGGCGTTATCTGCAGTTGGCTCTGAGCACCCTGGGGAATGGCTGGGGACCCAGCAAGCATGCAGGGTGGAAGACAGAGGCAAGGGTGGGGAAGCCACAGGCTATGAGGGCTTTGAACAATAAAAACATCACGCAGCGTCCTTGACGTCTCAGACAAAACACAGAAGCCCCTCGAGAGTACAGATGTTCACGTCTAGAAGTGTCTTGGGTGATGTAAGGCAGGGCACGGCGCAGGGAAACCACGGGTCCACACCCAGCTTCCTCGGACTGCTGCACCAGAGGGCAGCAGTCAGTTCCCGCGAGGGCAGGCCAGCCTGCTCGGACAGGCATCGGCTCGGCAGCACTGAAGGATTTCTCATGGTACCTCTGTGATTACACCGGGGGTCAAGCTCATGGCACCATGACCGAGCTCTAGCTGGGAACAGGGGCCCTGCAGGCAGCGAGGTGTTTGCTCAGCTGCAGACAACATACAGATGACCACAGGAAGCAGGGAACTCCAGAGAGCAGGCTCTCTATGATCTCAGCATCTGTGATGGGAGAGAGAGGCTCCACCGTGTGCACCTGCCTCTTGTGCGTGTCCCCAGCAGGGTTTTAGACAGGGAACCTCACAGGCAGGAGGCAACATCCCAGCAGAGAGGAGCACAAAGGTGTCTGTGCCAGAAGAGAAGAGCGGTTTGGAATGAGTACCTGTGGGCAAGCCAGGCGCACGTGGGTCCACGCCACACAGAGCTCAGTGGAGCCGGCTGGACCACTCCTCGGCCCCAGAGAAGGCTCCCACAAGGCAGCCTGACAGGTGACTACTTCTCGAATGGCCACCATTCTTTGGGTGGCTTCCTAACTGTGGAGAAGCTTTCAGAAGTGCAAACCAGCACCCTGTGGAGAAAGCAGACAGGAGCGAGGGGTGGGGGAGCGGGGTGGGGGGCAGACAGGGGGAGTGTACGCAGCCCTGGGCGCAGCGCCTGAGCCTGCCGCAGGAGAAAGTTAGAGCCCGGAGAGGGCAAGCGACCAAACGTCCATGGCAAATGCAAGTCAGGCTTGCTGCGGGCTAGCTCCCTGGTGTCCTAGAGCAGAGTCTTCTCCAACACTTGCCTTTTACCAGTCAGGAGGCAGACCCTGGACGCTAACAGGGGGTCGGAGGGCTGACACTCCTGCAGTGGCTTCACTGCTCTGTGTGGCTTGAGCCGCAGGCAGAGGACCGCCACCTCCGAAGCCATGCGGACACAGTCGGACGGCACCTTCGGCCACAGAGTGGGAGTGCCGCAGGGAGGCACCGCCACAGTGGACAGGCCGGGGCTTCAGCATCACCAGGATTCAACCTCCCGTCACTGAATCACAATCTCCAGACTTCTCATGTGTAGACCCTGGCAGCCATAACAGCTGTTGGGGGTTGCAGTGAGGATAAACTAAATAAGGAAGTTGCCCATGGGTTCTAACTGACTTCATATTCTCATCAAGGGAGAGAACTTTCTGGAGACTCCCAGAACATCTGTGCCTCACAGGGCTGAGCCCGAGCCTGGCAGATGGTTGCACACAGTTGGAATGAGGGGCAGGGGTGGGCGTGGGGCCCAGCTCCAATATCCCCGGACCCTCCTAGACAGCACGTCCTGCAGAACCCGACTCGACCCAAGCCAGAGATCTCGGAAAAAAACAGTAGCAGCCACAGCCAGGGCGGCGGAACAATAGCAGCTGAGCTCCTACCGAGGACAGAGGGACTTTGAGAGCCCTCTGCCCAGACAGCTGCTGGACCCCATAAAGCCAAGGAAGAGGCTGACGGGAGCAGGCCCCCTTTCCTAGCACAGAGCAGTCCACCCTCAGGCCCCACCGATTTGCAGGAAAGCCCACAGGCCTTCCAGGGGAGTACACATTGTCGGGCCCACTGAGGGGCTTCAGAGGTCAGGCCCACATGGAACCCCAGCCTGTCACCTGTGCACAGAGGGACCTCTCCTCCAAGGTCGACCGGCGGCAGCCAAGTGTGGTCAGGCGTTAGCATGTGGAGACGACAGGGAAAGGCTGTGCCCAGAAGGGCAGAATGAGCGTGGCCATTGTGCAGCACAGGGTCACCAAACTGCAGGGGCTAAGTCGCGACACCAGCTGCCAGAATCACCACCACTTGGCCTTTGGGGACCCAGGCAGGGACTCTACACCTCTGATATGAAATCCTGTGGGTCTGGAGAGAGCTTACTCCAACCATGTGCATTATTCAGTGCAGAATTGACAGCCTTTACACCCATCTACTGACTGGATTGACGTCCCTAGGAAGACAGGGGCTCCGTCTACAGCAGAACCTGTCACAGTGCGTTCTATGAGACGCCACTAGCATGGGATGCTACTAGAATAGCCATCACACACAGGGAGTTTGGTGCTGGATGTGCCAAAAAATGGACCGACAAATGCTGCTCACCTCCGTCTGGTGACCGTGCCGTCCGCGAACGCTTGCCGCAGCGGGAGCGCACTGGCCGCGCAGAGCACTCAGAGTGAGGGCAGGGCGGGGGTGGGAAGGTAAGAGCATCACCTGCATAGTCAGACTGGGTCTCCCATACCAGCTCTGCCAGGTAGTAGCTGTGTGACCTTGTGAAAATACTTAACCTCTCTATTCTTAGTTTCCTATTTTGTAAAACATGGATAATAAAGTTTACCTCACAAAGCCACTGAGAAAATTAAGATAATGTATACAGAGCACTGGCTTCAGTGTCTGCTGCTCCGTGCTCGGGGGACTATGCCTTCGATGATAATTCCTTCTCCTTTTCTTCCTCCTTCCCCTCCTCGTATTCCTTCTCCTCCTTCATGGCAGGGGTGGTGGCAGTAACAGGCGCTAATGAGATCCAGCGTTGCCTCCTGAAATGTCCCCCGTGCTGTGTCCGGCTCCTCCTTCTGACCCCCGCGACAGCAGCAGCCAGACCAGGCCATGGCGAGGCCAGACCAAGGTCTAATCCCAATAACTGTACTTAGTTGATAATTTTCTTGGAGGGTAGAAGGTAAACACACAATTTCTCTTCTAAAAACACAACCAAATGTAAGAGGGAAGAAAACAAACAAAACAAATAAACCTCTGATGTCTTCATCAAATACAGCTCCCAAAACAAATCTTGCTAAAATTGACAAAAATGCTCATGTGTGGTTGGGAGGAAACACAAGAAAAGTTAGTCCAGGTCATATTTAAGACTTTCTAAAGTAATTAGAAACCTATCCACCTAAAACAAGAACTCGGCTGTGGAGGCTGGTTTTCCTCTGGATGTACATGTTCTGGTCTCCACGCCAGCGTTTCTTTGTGTCGCTGGTGGATTGCTGCCATTCCTGATGCAGCCACGGCACGTGGGGACAGGAAGCACAGCGGCACCACGTGGAATCCCGAGTGTGGCACACGCTTGTCCACAGAGCATGACCAGCGGCCTCGACCCAGGGCAGAGCTTTGCCTCTCCTCCCAGCTCGGTTGCCCCCTTTTCTCTCTTTTCTTTTTATTTGTAGTAAAACATACATAACAAAATTTAGCATTTTAACCAATTTTAAGTGTACAGTTCAGTGGCATTAAGTATATTCACATTATTGTGCAACGCCCCCCCCCATCTCCAGAACACTCTTCATTTTCCCAAACTAAAATTCAGTCCCTATTAAAAGACAGCTCCCCATTCCCTCTGCCCTGCCCTGGCAGCCACCACTCTACTTTCTGTCTGTATGAATTTGACTATTCTAGGGACTCATGTGAGTGGAATCATATAATATTTGTCTGTCTGTGATTGGCTTATTTCACTTAGCACAGTACCCTCAAAATTCATCCATGTTGCAGCATTTGTCAGAACTTCCTTCCCCTTCAAAGCTGAATGATACCCCACTGTGTGTACCAGGTCTGATCTATCCATTCATCTTTCAATGTGTGCTTGGGTTGCTTAGTCTTTTGTCTATTGTGAATAATGCTGCTATAATCATAGGTGTACACATATCGCTTCAAGTGCCTACTTTTAATTATTTGGGGGATATTACCAAAAGTGGAATTGTTGGATCATATGGTAATTCTATGTTTAATTTTTGGGAGAACAGCCATACTATTTTCCACAAAAACTGCACCATTGTACATTCCCACCAGCAATGCACAAAGGTTCCAATTTCCCCACATCTTTACCAATACATTTGTAACTTGTGTGTCGGAGGGGTTGTGTTACTTTGTTTTTATTTGTATTTAATTAACAGCCATTCTAATGCATGTGAAATAGTATCTCATTGTGGTTTTGATTTTCATTTCTCTAATGATTAGTAAAGTTGAGCACGTTTTCATGTGCTTAAGGCCATTTGTACATCTTCTTTAGAGAAGTATCAATTCAGTCATTTTTAATTGGGTTCTTTGCTTTTTTGTTTTTGAGTTGTGGGAGTTCTTTGTACATTGTGGATATCAGCCTCAATCAGATATATGATTTACGAGTATTTTCTCCCATTCCATGAGTTACCTTTTTGCTCTATTGATAGTGTCCTTAGACACACGTAGGTTTTTAATTTTGATGAAGTCGAATCGAGGTACTTTTTGTTGCCCATGCTTTCGCTAACATATGCAAGAACCCAGATCCAACGTCGGCAGCATTTCCTCTATGTTTTCTCCTGAGAGTTTTAAGTTCCAGCCTTTACGTTCGGGCCTTTGATCCCCATCACTCTTACACGCTCCTCCGTTCCTTCCACAGCAACCCTCAGGGAACTGCCCCTGTCTTCGTCAGCTCAGGCTGCTACACCACAGAGTCACAGGTTGTGCAGCTTGAGCAACAGACACATTCCCGCAGCTCTGGAGGCCGGAAGGTCTGGGGTGTGGTGAGGGCCAGCCTGCCGGGTGTCGCCTTCTCACTGTGCTCACGTGGCCTGTCCTCAGTGCATGTGCGTGGAGAGGGGGCCCTCGTGTCACCACCTCTTCTCATAGAGGCACTGACTCCATCATGGGGCCTCACCCTTGTGACCTCCTCCAAACCTAATTATCTCCCAAAGGCACCACCTGCAAATTTCATCTGATGATTGGAGACAGTGCTCCAGCATATAAATTTGGGTGGGGGGGACACAGTCAGTCCATAACACCCTCTAAGCCAGAGCTGCTTAGAATAGAGGCAAGCTCCCTTCCTGAAATGGGTCACATATGGCCACTTCTATGGTAATTTTGATTTGGACCAAAAATGAAAGTTAACCCTTGGAAGAGAATGAAACAGTCACATATTCCTGTGGAACATAGGCTGCCAGGACCCTCCTATGTGTTCTTAAGTTGCTGAGAAAACTGTGATGTACCAAGAAGTGAAGAAATGATACATAGGCAGAGGATGAGACTCCATGAATAAAAAATAGGTTTCTAGTTACTGACAATGACTTTGAAAAGACAACAACATCTGTATCTCCCATCTATCTACATATGTGTATACACACATACACATATATGTACATGCACATCTATGTACACACACTCATAGATTTACATGTGTGCGTGTGCTGTGTGTGTGTAGTTACCCACATTAGCTAAGGGTGGGTTAAGCCAGGAATGGGCAAATTACAGCCCGAAGTCCAAATCTGGTCCTCACGTCTTTATGTGTGCAAAGCTTTACTGGAACACAGCCCTGCTTATCCATGTGCGTACTGTCTATGACTGCTTTCAAGCTACAGCAGAGTTGGATGAGGGTCACAGAGACCATAAGGACCATAAAGCCTAAAATATTGGCTATATGGCCCTTTACAGCAGAGGTCCCCAAAATTTTTGGCACAAGGGACTGGTTACACATAAGACAATTTTTCCACGGACAGGACCAGGGATGGTTTCAAGCATATCACATTTATCATACAGTCAAACCTCTCTGCTAGTAATAATCTGTATTTGTGGCCAATCCTCACAGCTAGCATCACCGCCTCAGCTCCACCTCAGATCATCAGGCATTAGACTCTCACAAGAAGCGCACAACCCAGATCCCTCCCATGCGCAGTTTACGGTGAGGTTCATGCTTCTCTGAGAATCTAATGCCCCCGCTAATCTGACAGGGAGGGCAGAGCCCAGGCGGTGATGCAAGCGATGGGGAGCAGCTGTAAATACAGATGATGCTTCGCTGGTTTGCCCGCCACTAACCTCCTGCTGCAAAGGCTGGCTCCTAACAGGCCATGGACCGGTACCAGTCCATGGCCCCAGGATTGGGGACTGCACCTTTACAAGACAAGCTTGCTGGCCCTGGTTTAAACAGTCACCATCATCATAAATAAAAAAATACTTTTTGAATATTTATACATGCCAAGCACCATGTCAGGTGATATACAAATAACACACAAGATCACATGCACTTCTATGTTCAGGTACTCATTTATAAGATGGTCAAGTAATCGCTTTAAAGAACAGGGAGTGTTTATGGCACTCCACCATTTTTCTTTCCTTCTTTCTCTTCCTTTCTAAACAGCTAACACTTGCATATTTTCATAGAATATGCAACCTCTCTTGAGCTGAATAAACACAATTTATTGTAGAATTATTGGACCTTTCATTGCCTTCCCATGGAATTTCTTAAACAATGTGCAATTCTAACTGGAAGCAGTTTGTGCAATGACCTGGAGTGCACATCTGGGGACAGAGGTGAGTTTGCATCCTGCCCCGTGGCTTGGGAAAGTTCCCAACCTGTCCATGCTTCAGTTTCTTCATTTGCAAAATGGGATAATAATGGAATTGCTGTAATGATTATGTGAGTCAATGCATGGAAGGCTGTTAGAATACTGTCTGGCACAAAACGTATTCAAGTAGGGCTAGCTGCTGTTACGCTGATGAAACTATGCCATCAAACATCAGCATACGTAATTATGGAAGACACAGTAATGTGCTAAATTCTACTCCCAGGGAAGACAAATGTCCTTCTTTCAAGGGATCATTTTCTAGAGTCTAGTTTCACAGGGTTTTGCCTTATAGAAGCATCGTGGGCCCTCGTCCTTCCGCAGCGCTGCCCCTGCAGGGCTGGCTCCGCTTCTGCAGCAGTGAGGAGGGCGAGCAGTGCAGGCATCAGCTGGGCAACTGCCATCCCCAGGCTGCTCCCACAAGCCACCAAGAGAACAAGCGTGGCTGCTGCCCAGGCCAGCACGTCCCGCAGATACTGATGCAACGGGCACAACGCAGGCCGGCAGAACCCCAGGTTTGTGCACACTGGTTTAGCCACTCCCGCAGGAGAAACAAAGGCTCGCCAAGCAGAGAAGAAATCCTGAGCCTCAGACGCAGCAAAATGCCTTTGATTTGAAAAGTCCTTCCCCAGGGCCCTGCAATCCCATCTTTGGACAGGACACAGCCAGCACCCGTGCCCCCACCAGCACGTCACACGTTTACTCCAGCCACCTGTCCCTACGCCGACACAGGTCCTCTTCCCACTGCTCCACGAAAACTGCTCCTGTCAAGGGTTCCAGTGACCCAGGGCAAATGATACCTCTCTGTCCTTGCCCTGGGGTGTGTGGATGGTTTCGCCACATCGGGCCCCTTCCATCTGCAGCCTTACAGCCCTGCACTCCCCTGGTTTCCGCTCACCTCGGGCAGCTCCTCTGCCGCTTCTCCCAGGGCCCCCTCCTCTGTCTGTCACCCAGACATGGGCTGGCCCAGGGGCCTTCCTGGGACCTCTTTGTCTCACATTCCTGAGTCACTGTTGCTGTTTTTAATGAACTTTTCTGTTTGGAATAAGTTTAGATTTACAAAAAAAATGCAAAAATAATACACAGAGTTCCCACATACAATTAACCCAGTTTCTCTCATTGTTAACATCTTACATGACTATGGGACACTTGGCAAAACAAAGAAACTGCCATTGGCACAATCCCACTAACTAAACTCCACACACTATTAGGATTTCACCAGCTTATCCATGAACACCCTCTTTCTGTCCAGGGTCCAGCCCAGGGTGTGGCATTGCATGCAGTGGTCATGGTTCCCTGGTCTCCCGGAGAAGCTTCTCACCTTCTCCTCATATGAGGTTTTGCAGCCGTTGGCCCTACTGACCAAGTAACCTGTAGCGTGTCCCCTAGTTTGGTTTTGTCTGATTTTTTTTTTCATTATTTCATGGAATTATGGGTTTTAAGAAAGTGCCCTTCTCATCATGTCTGTTCAGGGTCACCTGCTGTCCACTGGCATCTCTGGGGATGTCAGCCTCATCATCTGGTCCCGGGGGTGTCTGCCGGGTTGCTCCATCTTACAGTTACGAGCTTTCCCTTTCCTGTTTTCCCTAGAGCAAAGCAGGTCACTACACCCACCCTCAGAAGAATGGTGCACATCTTTTTATTTTTAAATTCAACTATTATCCTTCTTGTTTTGGAAGATCTATTTGTTACTTTCCTAAGTCTGACTGGTCAACTTCAATCATCTCTTCTATTCATACTTTCAATCCCTTATTTTGTGTGCTTAAACATCTAAACATCCTTTTTATGATTTTTATCTGATAAATCCAGCATCTGAGGGCTTTGTGTATCTGATTCTACAGTTTTTTTTGTTTCTATTGACTCTCCTGCCTGGTGGTCAGTTTCCTAGTGTGTTTAATGCTATTTTGAAACTATGAGCTCAAGTTCCTTACAACTTCACCTTTGAGAATTCCTTGAGGCTGATATTTAAAGTGCATACCTCCAGAGATGATTTCAGTTTGATTCTGACAATATCCAGGGGTACTACCAACCCAGGTCTACTTTAAATTGCAGTTTTAGCTTGAAGTTTCTAAAGCCATAGATCAAATCTAAAGTCTAGACCCAAACACATGTAACTATAAGCCAGGAACTCTCAGTGGGAGACTGTTTCTTGCTCACTTATTTCTTTTCTCTCTAATGTGGACTAAGCCTGAGATTGTCAAGTGATCTTCTTTCCAGTTCACCTCTGGGGGCACCGAGGTTTCGCGGGGCTCGCCCCCGCCCTGCGCAGTACCAGCCTCTCCCGCAACCTCCACTCGCGGCCGGTTCTAGCCTACGCCAGAATTTGCAAACTAGAAATCTGAACTCATGAATGGGTCAAGACATAAGTGAGCTGCGACCAGGATGCTTTTACAATGGAATACAAATAGAATCGGGAAGAGAAAGATGGAAATGCTGTCCAGTGGCTGTTACAGTGGAATTGCATTTCCTCATCCTTCCGGGACACTACCGTAACACGGCTTTGAGATACATCTCTTTGTATTTTCTGGAGGGCTTTCTAGGGATTATAACATACATATGGAACTTTTCACACTCTAGTCACATTTCAACACTTCAAATAACACACAGAAATCTCACGATCACCTGGCCTCTCTGGCTCTCCCCTTACGTCGGAGTTGTCGTGGTTTGTATCTCCACACATTGGAAGTAAGGTTATGACCTTACTTTCAACAGTCATGCGTATTTTTAAACTTACAAAGAGAAACCTAGTCCGCGGGTGTTTACTATTTCTGTTCTTCATTCCTGAATTTACCTGCTGGTGACAAATTCCTAGTGTTCTTTTATGTAAAAATGTTGTTATTTTGCCTTCATTCCTGAAGGATAATTTCACTGGATACAGAATTCTGGATTAGTAGTTTTATACATCCAGTGCTTTCTGGCTTCCATGGTTTCTGATAAGAAATTTGCATTCATAAAAATTGCTATTCCCAATATGTTGGGTTTTATTTTTTCTTCTGAATGGATTAAAGATCTTTGAGTTTTTAGCAATTTGATTATAAGGTGCTTGGGAATGGTATTCTTTTTTTAACAGCTTTAATAAGATATCGTTCATATAACATACATACAGTTCACCCATTTACTGCAATTCAACAAATTTTAATATATTCACAGAGTTGTGCAACCATCATCACAGTCAATTGTGGAACAATTATTAATCCAAAAAAAAAGTCTGCCCCTCTTAGCTGATGTCTGATCCCAGAAATCCCACCTTCACATCCTTCTTCCTCCCTGGCTCTAGGCAACCACTAATCTACTTCTATCTTTTGACTTGCCTATTCCAGGTACTTCTATACAAATTGAATCTTATAATTCTGGCCCTCTATAACTGTTTTTGTTCATTTAGTGTAATATTTTCAGGGTTCATCCATGTCATGGCGTGTATCAGGACTTCATTTTTTAAATTTTCAAATAACATTCCATTGTACAGATGTGCTACATTTTATTTATTTATTCATCAAATCAGAGGCATTTGAATTATTTTACTTTTTGACTACTATGAGTAACACTGCTAAGAATATTTATGTACAAATTAGTGTGTGTAGTGTGTGGACATATGTTTTCATGTCTTTGGGGTATACAAAGTGATACTTCTGGATTATACCATAACTCTGGTTGCCTGAGGGTCCGCAAGGCTGTGTTCCAAAGCAGCCGGGCCATGTTACAGGCCCACCAGCCTTGCACGAATGTTTCATTCTCCACATCCTCATCAACATTCTCTCTTTGTCCTTATGATTACAGCCATCCTAGTGGCTGTGAAGTGGTATCTCATTTTGCTTTTGATTTGAATTTCTCTAACGACTAATGATATTAAGGATATTTTTATGTGCTTTTGGCCATTTATATATCTTTTTTGTAGAACTTTCTATTCCGATCATTCTCCCATCTTTAAAATTAGGTTATAAATGTAAAACAAATAGGTTATCTGTCTTTTCTTATTGAATTATAATAGTTTTTATATATTCTGGGTACAAGTCCCTTATCAGACATATAATTTGAAAATATTTTCTATTAGTCTGTAGGTTGTCTTTTCTCTTTATTGATGGTGTCTTCTAAAACACAACTGTTCTTTATTTTAAGAACAACTGTTCTTTATAATATCCAATTTTTCTATTTTATCATACTTTTTGATATATCTAAGAAACAACTGCCTATTCCAGGTTATGAAGATCTGTGCCTGTGCTTTATTCTGAGGGCCTTCTACTTTGACTCTTACATGTAGGTCTATGATGCATTTTGAGTTAATTTTTGACTATGGTATGCAGTGGAGATCCTACTTTACTCTTTTCCACAGGAATGGTATGCTTTGCATTTAGCCTGTTTGGATTTTACTGAGATTCCTGAATTTATCAATTAATGTTTTTCACCAAATCTAGGAAGTTTTCAGCCATTATATCATCGCTTTTTTTAGCACTGTACTCTTTCTCATCTTTTTTAGAGATTCCAGTGACACAAATTTTTGACCTTTCCATATTACTCTACGGGTCCCTGGAGCTCTGTTCATTTTATTTTCAATCTCTTCACTCTCTGCTCTTCGGATTGGATCTCTTCTTTTTTTCTGCAAGTCTCCATTCAGCTGAGTCAATCCAGTGCTTTTTTTTCCCTTTAATTTCAGATGTTGCATCTTGCATTCCTAAAATTCACATTTGGTTCTGTTTTCATAATTTCTATTTTCCAACTGAAAATTCCTATATTTCCATCTGTTTCGAAAACATCCACCCTTACCTCATGGGTCACTCTATAACAGCTGCACTGACGTTGTCTGACAGTCCTGACATTGGGGCTATGCCAGAACTGGACTCTGTTCATCATGTTTATTTTTCCTTGAGATGGTTCACATTTTCTGAAATTTTTAAGTATTATGCGGTACGACTCTGGATCGTGTTAAAATTCTCTAAAGAATGTTGATTTCCTGTTTGTTTTAGTAAGCAATCAACCCACTTAGGTTTAGATCACAAGCTCTGTCTTTCTTCTGGGTGGAAGTTCCAGTGTCGGTTCAGCTCACAGGCTGTGCTGTGCTGTGCGGTCTACCCCTCGCCTGTGTCACCACAGCTGTGGTTTTGTGGTGCTCCAGCTCTCAAAGCCTTTGCTAGCATGACCTGGGTGGGTCTGAGCAGGTTCGGCGGAGGGTGGCTCATGGATAGATTGGAGAACCCCTCTGCAACTCCGCCGTCTCGGAGACATTCCCCATGGTTTCCACCTCCTAGAGCATCCTTGTCACGGTTCCTCTGGTCAGAAAGACGGGGCTCTCTCGGAGGTCTCACCTCCTGTGCTGGTCCACATCACTGTGCCTGCCCTCGAGACAGGGCAGAGAGAAAAAGAGACACACATCTGAGATACCTGCCCCCCGCCACTGTTCTCTTTGTGAAACTCTCTTTTCCTGGTCCCTCTTTTTTCTGCGGACTCAGGTGCTCAGGCCAACTCCATGGCAGTGCATTATGTGACTGGGACTGGCCCTGGGGCAGGACCAGGAGAGAAAAACACCGAAGGGAAGGTCTGGGGGACCCTCCCCAGCCCCCACACCCTGGAGAGACAGGCTTCTCTCCAGGCGTTGCTGACTGCTCCTGCTTCTGCTGCAGCTCCTGTCTGACCTGTCCTGCATCGAGAGCTGAGAACCAACAAAAGGGGAAAAGCCCAGAACTTCTCGCAGCATGTCGGGCAGTCTGCATGTTGGAAGTTTTCACTCTCCCCCCTAGTCTGTCTGTCATTATTCCTTTTTCAGAGTCCTCAGTGTTTTGTATTTTGTCCAGCATGTGTGTTTGTAAACACTGGAAAATAAACTGCAAAAGCTTACTTCATTTTGGCCAAAATGGACTACTTTAAGGCATGTGTAATAATACGTCTTATTAATTCCTTGCCTTGTTTATTGACTGCGCCCCATCCTCATCTTGTAGGAGCACTTGCACACATGCCAGAATTTTGTTCTTAATTCACTGCTAAATTCATAGCACTTAGAAAAATACCTGGTGCATAATAAGCTTTCAATAAATATCTATTGAATTAATGAATCTTTGTGCACAGTGGTTTTTTCTGCATTTTAGATTTCAATTAAGATACATTTCTAGAGTTAAACTATGCACAAAAGGTGCAGATTAGTGGCCAAAAGGCATAATTATCTTTTAGGTTGTATTCTTGTTGTCAAATTCTTTCCAAATATGTTCCACTCCACAATAATAAGTAAGAGTGCCTGTCTTATCACAATAGAATGAATTGTTTTTTAACATTTTCTAACTTGTAGGTGAAGATGTTATCTCTTTATTATTTTTATCTATGCATAATACTTTTAACCAACACATCCCTGGATCTTCTAAGGAAATTTTTACTGAAAGCCCAAGCCATTCTGTCCATGTGCTCTGGGCCCTCTGACTTTGAAGCTCCCTCCACAGGGGCATGTCCTTCCTACCCACCCTCCTGCTGGAGAAAGGAGGGGTCAGGAAGCTACATCGTAAATAACCCTTTGCAAAACTCGCCCCTAGGTGCCACCACCTTCTTAGCCCCGCCCATCTAAAAAGTTGTCAACTATCTTCTGAAATAATTAGAGTGATGTTTCCATCTAGAAAATTTCACATAACTATTGTCCCATGTGCTTCCAATTTCTGGTAATGAGGCTAGATCATTTGAACCAACCATCCTGCTACAAAAACTGTTTAGGATACTGAATCAATATGGGAGAAAAAACACAGGGAAAAGCATTTGTAAGTTGAAGGTGGGGAAACTCCCAGACCATTTTTTAAATTAAAGCCTTTAACCAAGGAAATAAGCCAACTACTGGAGTCCCAGGTTTTGTGGGAATTTGTCAATACCAATACCCAGGCTCAGTTCAGGGTCCCAGGACCCCCAAGCAGGGAAACCTTAGAGATGGCATTTCAAGTTAATGAGGATTTTCCTCGTGATAATTGCAAAACAACTCTTCCCCCATGCTCCGCTCCCTGCAACCCCAGGAAAGTGTAGAAAAAACTGTCTTGGGAGGAACAGAGCAGAAAAAGTAAGAGAAAATGTGAAAGAAGAATGAGTCCTGAGAAGTCCCGGCCTTCGCAGCTGTTTTCACTCTGGGGAAGCCCTGAGCGTGCCTGAGCCGCGGCTGCACCTGTGGATGGAGGGGTCCCCACCGGTGATGCCCACAGGATTTGAAACAGCAAACACAGTACTCCGTGACCAGAGCCGTCTTTGTCTGCAGGAGCCCCTGCAGAGCAGCTCTGCGGTGCAAAGACGCCGGGCAGGAGGTTGGGCACCCTGGCCGCACTCTCCCTCTGCGACCTGGCCCACGGGGGCGGACCCAGCAGGAAGCCCCCAAGGGGAACCTGTCTGTTTAGCCCGATTGGGCGCCTCCTGGGGCACGAAAAGGGCAGGGACAGGGTATCGCGCGGAGCAGGCAGGCGGCAGGCACAGGATGTGGAAGAAACGCAGGGACCTGCTCCAGGAGTTGCTTGTTGCTGGTCCAAGTTACCGAACAGGCTGTGAGCATATTTCAGAGGATTTCGGGAATTCTGTCACAAAAATGGTGGTCTCTATCTACGTATTAATAGAAAACCGAGCAGAGAGACTTAGCATTGCCAATAAATGTTCATTTCCTTCATCCTGCCATATTTTAAAGCGCATCAGTCGTTGGGCTAAATTCCACATTAAATCACTAGCTATCCACAGAGGGAAAGAAAGGCACGACCCTTCCCACCTCCCTCCTTACTCTTCTTCAAAGAGAAGGAAACACTGATCTGACAGGCTCACGTTTAGGGGGAGCCATGCTTACCATTAAGCAGGGTCGCTGTGTTTTAAAAGGCACCCCGTAGTGTGACGTCCGCCCACACCTCTGCCACTCACAATACCGACTGAACAGGGGCCCGTGGCAGGAACAAGTAATTTGCTCTCACTCTTCCCTGTTCAACATCATTAGGCTTTTTTATTACTTCTGGCTCTAGGGTTGGCTGGCTAGTAAAACTGGACACTATGGGCCTTGTCCCCAAGCCTGGTGCTTCAGTTGGGCTCACACGCCTTGTGAGGACTGAGAGGCACCCAGCACGCCGGGAACACACTCTCATGTCCTGGGTGTGCACCTAGAACGTGATGAAGACAAAGGTGTTAGAAGCTGGGCGTTCCAGGACATCTCAGTAAAATACTATGAATAGTTACAGAATTATACTCCTATTCACATAGGAATCAATCAACTCCAATATCTAAATCTGGTTCAATGATTCTCCTATATTCTCACCTCTACCAGGAGCAACCTCTGTTCAGTCACTATTGCACTGTGTTGCAAAGGCTCGTCCTCACCGCTGGATAGAGGTCAGGATCAAGGATGCTGTCTTATTCTCCACGACCCAAAACCTATCTTCTAAGGAGTAGTTGCTGATTCTTGCATTAATACTCTCGTTCAGCAAAATTGCATTAAGCACCTACTTGTGAAAGGCATCGTAGTGGGCACTGTACTAGCAATGAACAAAGCAGTCAGAAAATCACTGTCCATATGAGAATTATATTCTAACGGCAGAGACAGCTAATATACATAAATGAAAATATCACATCAAGAATTAAAACTATGGAGAAAAACAAAACAGAAAAGGACTGTAATAAGCATGATATGTCAGAGCCAGCTCACCCTGGCTTGCAAAGGACAATTGTGTTATTTTTCCAGAACTTGTAAGGCAGTTGTCATCACTTGGGTAGCTTAAAATTGGCCATGGTGAAAGTATTTGCATCACCATTTACATCGTGGAAATCAGTAAGCACAACAAATTGGTTGCGCTGTCCCCCAACCGTGAACTAGATGGTGATCACCTACCAGAGCATCTGTGGCATGGGCTACAGTAAGCGTGAAGAAAAGAGAGCGCCTGTTTTAGACAGAAGACTAAACAAAGCCTCCCTGACCCAGGGAAGAGTTGATGTTGCAGTTTGGGTCTGAAAGCAGAGCAGCCTCCCTCTGCCTTGGCTGAGACCGGTCTTTGTTCTTGAAAGGCCCTCACCGGATTGGATGCGGCCCACCCACATTATGGGCGGAGACCTGCTTTACTCTAAGTCTACTGATTTAAATGTTCATCTCATCTGAAAAGTACCTTCACAGAAACATCTAGAATGATGTCTGACCCAACGTCTAGGTGCTGTGGTCCAGCCAAGTTAACACGCAAAGTTGAACACCTGGGGAAGACGTGAGCCAAGGCCAGAAGTGAACAGGCAGCCAGGCCGTGGGCTACAGACGGAAGAGCGTCCCAGCAGTGGGGACAGCACACGCAAAAGTTCAGCCAAGTGGAGTGACAAGGGGACAGCAGTGGGAAATGAGTCCTGGGAAGTCACAAGGGCCAGGTCACTTTATCTTGCAGGTCACCATAAAGACGTTCACTTTTACTCTCAGGGAGACGCAGTCATTAGAGGGCTGAGCAGAGCAGGGACGTAACTTGATTTACATTTCGACAGGCCGTTCTGGCAGATTGTTGAGGACACACTTAAGTGAGCAGGGATGGAAGAAGTGGGCCCAGGAGGAAGGTGCTGAGCAACCCAGGGGCCTGGTGGAAACAGAAGGTGAGAGGTGGGTGGTTCTTGCCCAAGTTTTTTAAATGGAATCTACATGATTGGCTGAGAGATCAGATGACTCCAGATTTCCCTAAGCACTAGAAGGACTAAATTATCTTTTACTGAAATAGAGGGGACTGTGAGAGGGGCAGGTTAGAAGTGAAGCTCAGGTGTAGGATCGGTCAGCAGTGCCTGGGCAGAGTGTTACCTTTGAGCTCTCTGGCGGCTGCCCAGTTAGCAGATGCCTTCAGTCTGAGCCTGTCCTGGGCCGCGCGTACACTGTCCTCCCTCCCACATTCTCCACAAGCTCCCCACCTGGAGCAGTGGCCTGCAAACCCAGACTCCTTTGTGTGTTTGCGGCAACACAGTGACAAGCCTGTCTCATTACGGCTCCCGGGCTCTGGGCAGCTTTCCATTTCTGCCTCTGAAGCCCTTTGCTCCGCCTTAAGAGGCCCAGCTCTGCTGAGCTGCGAGCCATAGTTTACTGGGCCTGGCTTTGTAAAAACCATCCTTCAGCTGCCAAGTTCTAACTTGGGAGGCCGTGGGAGGACGGGCACATGTTCAGGGAGTTCTGCTGAGGATTCTGCAGTGATTCGTGGGTCCTGGAATGATTGCCCAGAGTCTGGTGACGAAGTGCTCCGGGGTCTCCAATCCAGAGGATGGCTGGCAGAGAGCAGAAGTCAAAGGTTCCAAATGAACAAAGTGGAGCCGGGGGCAGAAGGTTCTTGTCCACGCCGAGACAATGTGCAAAGGCAAAGAAGCGCCTTGCGCAGAGCGGGCTGCGAGCCCGCACCTTCATGTGCGGTGTGTCCTCTGCAGCTTCCGTCTCTCCTGCACCTGCTGCCCACCTCGGGTGAAGGGAGAGATTAACGTGTGGCCGGAGTCTGCATTTTATGCCTTCCTGCTGTGTCTCAATTAATCAAAGATTTGCCATAAAACTTAACCGGCAGTGCTCCTCACCACGTCAAGTCGTAAAATATGAGCTGATTAATTCCCTTCTAATTTGTATGATAATTAAAATTCTAACTTTTAATTCTTTTCATTGTCCTCCCACAAGGAGTCTGATTGGCTTTTCCAAGATTTGCAGTGACTGTCCTCCCCACACAGGGTGGCTTTGTTGCCTTTATGGGACAGCGTTCCCCTGTCATCCATCAAGGCCCAGAGATAAATGTGTGCTTGTCGCTCCAGTCCGTCCCCACATGGGCCTGCAAGCAGCAGGGCCTGTGCTCATAAATCAAACCCTGAAAGTCACTGGGCATTTTATCAGGATGTCGGCCAGCTCTGCGAACGTCCCTTCCTCTTAATGAACAATTAACGTGCTAAATGCAGTGAGGCCCCAGCACATGGGAGACATGCAGGCCATGGCTGAACATGTCCCAGATGAACCAGGAGGTGGCTTGCACATCGGCACGCACCAAGGAAGTAGTCCAAGCGCAAGCTGCCATGTCAATGACGGGCTTCCAAGGGACAAAGAGGTCTATGCAGACCATACCTCCGAGTGCAAGAAGCAAACGAGGAAAGGAATGAAGAGTAACCAGTTTCTCTGCAAAACATTATATTGCAGGGCTTACTTTTCCTTAAGAATTACACAGTAAATTCAGAAGTTACACATTCTATGAAGGAGATTTTATTTTATTCACTTTGCATTTGAGCAAACTGAAGCACAGAGAGGTTAAGGGAAACACTGAGGTTGCACAGCTTGTAAGTGACAAGATCTGAACTCAACTCCACATAACATCAAAAGTCTTAAACTAGCGGACATCCTATCTACACATAAAAGAAATCCTTAATTTATAGAGCAATTATTGTGGGCCTGGTACAGTTTGGGAGCTTCATATATATTTTTTCTAATCTCTACCATAATTCTCAGACCTCTTCACTTCATAGCCATGCCATCACTAACCATCAAACTTTAGCTTCTAAATGGATTTTATTTTAAATCTAGGGCATGCTTTTGTAGAAGGCTAAGAGCAGTAGTACAGCCATCTTGAAAACAACAGCTATTTTTTGGGAACGGAGGGAAAGAATTTACAAGGCAGTTAACTTGTGATGGATTGTCTAAAGCATGACTAGGCTTGCTGAACCTGGTTCACTCCCTGTTAAAGATTATAATCAATACTCTGGGCAACTGATCAGAGTCCATTTGTAGAATCAAGAAGAATGCTGTTTGCCCACTAATGGTACAGATGATTATCTCCTCATTTGTTAGCGTAGTTAGGGAAAAAGAATTAAAATAGATGATTTAAAGGTTGCTTGGTGGAGGGATTGACTTTACAACACAGCTGTATGTAGTTAAACTTTACAATGACTATTTGGGGTTAAGGACTGTACTTTATTCTGTGTAAGATGATTTGTTCAGGATATAAGAAAATGTACTCTCTTTGATTCTAACTGATGCTATCTGCTTCTGTGACCTTGCTTGCTTCTTGTTGTTTGTTAAATATACTTAAATCAGATAACATCGGGAGGTTGTCAATTGACTCAACCTACCTGAGGGATAAAAAAATGTTAATCAAGATGTTCCAAAGTGTCCTAGAATGTATGCTTTTAGTCAAGTAATCCCTGGCGGTGAAGGGTATATAAACTATGTATTACTGATGTTCTGGGCCGCACTCTGAACCCGGTTGCGACTGGGCCAGAGAGCATGCCGCTGGCCAGCTATTAAAGGCTCACCACTAAATTCTGAATCTGGATTCAGTGATTATTTCTCACGTTCCGGACCATAACACTTTAAGAATGGCCAGTTCTGTGGAATGTTAAGATTAAACAAAAGCAAGAAGTTCTCCTTACTACAGGATTTGTTAGAGCCTTTATTCTACTGATGGCAACTGTGAAGCCTCACGGTGAGACACCACATGATCTCCTAGGGTCTGTGGCAACGGCACTCTTTGCTTGGGCTCACTGCACGGTCGAGTCCTGGAAGACACATGCTGGAGGCATCTCTCCAGCTTATTCCCTCAGCCCCTCCCCCTGCACCACAGCAACTCAGACTCCGTCTTTGTTTTCCTGGGTTGCCACTGTGGCCAGAAAGCAACCTCCCTCCTCCAGGAAGCCACATCCGTTATTGCCTGGAGAGACACCACAGCATTCTAGCTTAGACAGTGCTGGGTTCCCACCCCAGCCCTGACATTTAACAACTGGGTGACTTTAGCAACTTATTTAGCAACTTATTTAACCTCAGATGTTCCTTGATTTCCACATATTGAGAGTTTTCTATGCATCAAGCGATGAGCTAAGTGCTCTACTTTTACTATCTCCTTTAATTTTCTCAATAATTTTGTGAACATCATCATCATCATTATAGTCATCATCATCACCATTTTGTAGATTAGAAAACAAAACTCACAGAGGAGAAAGAATTTGCCCAGCATCCTGCGATCGATGTGTATGGAGAGGGTTAATACCTGCCTTGCAGAGCTGTCATGTGGACCAATGACTCGCTTATCAATACACAGAAAACACACAGCACATTCTTGTTAACTAAGACTGTTATTAGGGATGTCAAGTATGACTTCCATTCTGCCAAAGGAGGAGTAACATGGACCTGATTTACCTGACCACTTCTCACCTGAAACAACAACCAGAAAAGACATATAAAATATTGGTTTTTAAAACCCTGGGCATCAGGCAATGAAGCACGGCCATCCTGAGAGATGCGAACAAGCAGATGCTCCAGCCTACTGCTGAAGAGAGTTTCCAGGCTGGGACTCAGAGAGAAGAAACCCAGGCAGACCTGGATGGTCTCCCTGAGTTAACAAGGTAGAGCTGAGAGTCCAGGAGACCAAAGCAGCTCGAGTTTGCATGACAGTGTTCAAAAGGGCAAAGCGTTCATGGAGAGAAGCTCAGAGACCCGCAGAGGGTCGTCTTCAACTTTCATCAGAACGATAATCAGCACGTGCATGCAAAAATGTTACCTCAGGATAGGGAAAAAATTGGAAAGAACAATAGGAGAGAATCCAGTGCTCACACAGGTCTGGTGACAGTGTCTACTCCTCCTAGCCTGAGTGGGAAAATCCATAATTTATGGCTCATTGGGTTAGCTACTCAGGACGGCCTTGCCTCAGTGGTGAGAAATAACATGCAGTGGGTGGAGCACTGCTCCCGACACGGCTGAGGAGTTATAGAATTAAGGCCTCAATGAACAAAGTGTTTCCAAGTCCCTTAACTGCAATTCAGAATAAAGGTCAAGAATATTTATAAGAATAGGAAAAAAAATAATATCCAAGTACCCAACACGATAAAATTCACAATGTCTGTCATCTAAACAAAGATTGCCAGGCATGCAGAGCAGCAGGATCACAGGATCCATGCATGATAACGCAGATGAGCGTTGATCGAGAAAACTGAGGGGAGCTGACACAAGTGTTAGCATTTCCAGGCGAGGACATTTATGTCGTTAGCTTCAGTCTACTTCACGCACGTGCAATGGTAAGTGCTGACAGGGAAGGCACAGAAAGACTCAAATCAATGTTTAGAGGTGAAAACAAACCTACCTGAGGAGAAAAATGTATTAAATATATTAAATGGGATGAATGGATGATAAGATAGAGTAGAAACAACCTTATCAACTTGAAGACAGCAGTAGACACCACTCAGCACGAAACAGGGCGAGAGCAAAGGCTGAGAAGAGCATCTGTGAGTTGTGAGGCAACTCTCAGCAAACCGCATGCGCTTCATTAGTGTCTCTGAAGAGAAGGGGGAAGAGAAAAATAGCGGCTGAGAAGTTTACAAATTTATTTAAAAGTATAAACACATAGATCTAAGGAACTTAATAAACCCCAAGCGTAAGAAACATGAAAAAAAGAAAAGAACTACACCCAGGCTCATCGTAAGTGCATTGTTCAAATCCAGTGACTACATATACGTGTGTGTATTTATATATATTTATGTATACATATATATGCAGACAGGAGAGAAAAACACATAATGAATAAAGGAGCAATTACAAGGATTTAACGGCTGATTTTTCATTGGGAACAACATAAGCAAAAAGACAGTGAAACAACATCTTTCGGGTACTGAAAAAGAAACCCCTAAACTGTCAACCTACAATTCTACAGCAAAAATATTTAGAAATGAAGAGAAAATTAAGACTCATTCGGAGTTTATCACAAGCAGACCCGTACTACAAGAAATGTTAAAGGGGGTCCCTCAGCCAGAAGGAAGATGATAACAGAGGGACACACAAGCCTAAAAGAAAATTACGTACAACAGAAATGGGAACTACACAGGTAAAACAAATAGCATTTTTTCTTATTTAAATCTACTTAAAGTTAATTGCTGCATAAATAAAAATAATAATTCATTTGGGGGTTGTAACACATATATAAGGAAAGGCAAAGATGAGAGAAATAAGAATATATTACTATAAATATACAAATATAAATATATTACTATATACATGAAGTATATAATATCTAAGGTAGACCATTATAAGTTAAAGATGTATATTATCACTAATATATTAGATTTACTACTATCATACAGTATTATTAAAGAATTGTTTTTCCATTATACCATTATACCATTCCATTATATCAGTATATATTAGTACATATACTAATATTATACAATTATTTTTACTTATTATGCCATTTTAATAGATAATGTGGAGGTGGGTATGTGAAAGTAGACTCTGCTGAGTTACAAATGTATAAAATAAACCATAAAACAATCACTATAATAATCAGAGTCATACTTAATAAATCAACAAAGAAAATAAGATGGAATCATAAACAATATTTAAATAATAAAAAGTAAGCAAAAAAAGAAAAAATGGAAAAAAGAATAGCTGAGATAAATAAAAATCAAATAGCAAGATAATATACAAATTTAACCATATCACCAATTACAATAAATATAAATTGTTCAAATAAACCAAGTTAAAAGTAAAACTTATCAGACTGGATTACAAAGCCAAATACCTGACTACAAGAAACACACTTTAAATATGAAGACACAGATAGGTTAAAAGTAAAGGCCAAAAATATTAAAAAACAAAACAAACAAACAAACAAAAAACCTGAGTTGCTTTTTTAGTATCATACTGAGTAGATTCCATACTAGCAAAGTATATTACCAGGGATAAAGAAGGTAATTTTATAGTGATAAAAGAGTCAATTAACTGAGGTATATAATAATCCTAAACAATCATACACCTAAAAATACAGCTTCAAAATGCATGAAGCAAAAACTGGCAGAACCACAAGGAGAAATAGAAATATCTGTAATTATAGTTGAAGATTTCAATACTCTTCTCTAAGAGACTTATCAAAGAAATAGATAATGAGCAAATATATGGCATACTTGAATAACATTATCTAGCAACTTGACCTCATTGATATTTAAAGGACATGACCCCCAACCAGATCAGAATACACATTCTTTATAAGTCCACTTGGAGGAACATCTGAAGACACAATATTCTAGGTCATAAAGAATTCTCAATAAATTTACAAGGATTCAAGTCACATAAACTGTGTTCTCTGACCACAAAGTAATTAAATTTGACATCAACAACAGCAAGATATTTGGAAAATCTTCAAGTATTTGCAGACTTAACAGCAAATTTCTCAGTAATCCATTGGTTGGAGAAGTCAAAAAGGAAATTAGAAAGTCTTTTGACATAAATGTAACTAAAAATACAACACAAATTGTGGAATGTCACTAAAGCAATACTTAATGGGAAATTTATAGTGCTAAATGTTTATATTAGAAAAGAAACAAGGTCTCAAATCAATGGCTTCAGTGTTCACTTTAGAAGACAACAAAAAGAAAAGAAAATTACACACAAAGTATTAATACACAGAAGAAATTTAATATTAAATAGAGGAAATTAATAAAATAAAGGAATAGGAAACACAATAGAGAAAATCAATAAACTCAAAAGCTGGTTCATTGAGATGAATGTAGTTGACAAACCTATTTCCAGACATATTAGGAAAAAAAAGAGTGAAGACATCAATTACTAATATCAGGAATGGAAGAGGTACCAACACTACAGGTTCTATAGATATTATAAGAATGATAAGGGGATATTATGAAATATATGTCTATAAATTTAACAGCTTAGATAAAATAGTATAAAAATATGATATATTCAGGAATAAATCTGACATAAGATGTAAAAGACATGAACACTGAATTCTACAAAATATTTCCAGAAGACATTAAAGAAAACCAGAAATATGGATGGATACATCATAGTTATAGGTTGAAAGACTCAATGTTGCTAAGATAGCAATTCTCTTCAAATTTTTCTATAAATTAACTGTAATCCAAATCATAATCCCAGTAGATCTTTTTTGTAGAAATGGACAAATTAATTGTAAAAGTCATTTGGAAATGTAACATATCTAAAATAGCAAAGACAACCTTGAAAAAGAAAAACGTTGGAGAAATGACACTATCAGATATAAAACCTTATTACAGAGCTACAGTAATTGCAGTTAAATTGGTGTGCTATTGGCATAAAGATACTATAAAGATACAAAAATGCTAATATAAAAAATATATAAGGAACTCGAACAACCCAATAGCAAAACAACAAAAACCCAATTTAAAAATGGGAAAAAGACAGGAATAAACATTTCTCAAAAGAAGACATACAAATGGCCAAAAGATATATGAAAAAATGCTCAACATCCTAATCACTAGGAAAATGCAAATTAAAACCACCATGAGACATCCCCTCACACCTGTCAGAGTGGCTATTATCAAACAGATGAAAAACAACAAGTGTGTTGGCAAGAATGTAAAGAGGGAACCCTCCTACCTTGTTGATGGGAATAAAAATTAGCACAGCCATTATTATGAAAAACAGTATGAAGTTTCCTCAAACACTAAAAATAGAACTTCCATATGATCCAGTAATCCCAACTCTGGGTATATATGCTAATGTAGAATAAAAATTGAGCCCTAGGCTCCAGGTAAAACAAAACAGACTCCTTGTGACAAAAGAGATCTCAGAAAACAAAAGGCTTTGGGACCAACCATACCCGGGTCCCAATCTCAGATCTAACTTTGTAATCCTAATGCATGTTCAGTAAACTTTTCTGATCCTAAGTACCCTCACTGGAAAAATGGAAGTAACAGTATCTCCCTAATTGAGGACATCAGAGTGGGTCCCGGCTCCCGGGAGGTTTAAAAACATAGGTGCCCAGATCATAGCACAGACCAATGAAATCAGGATGTTTGGGGTGGGACCCGGGCATCAGTGACCATAACATGCACAGGAGACTGCAGCTGTCCATGCTCTGCAGTGCCTGAAAGTCATGGTGGCTCGCTGATCCTCAGTTGCCAGCAGCAGAAAAAGCCTGGCTACAGTGCCCTGCTACACACAAGGGCACACACACTGAGCCGGGCAGCACTGGCCCTGCACTCGGGGCCTCACCTCCACCCCGACAGTATTACTTAGCCTATAGTTACTGTCACACCATGATGACCAGACACTGCCTGTAACCATGGCAGTGGTATGTCCAGGAATCTATGCTGGGCTCCCACTAGACACTTGTACACATACACATGTCCAGCTCCTTCCACCCAACATGGTAGAGATCATCTAACAAGCATTCTGAACATCTGGTTAAGGTCAACAGTACCCAACAGTTAAACCATGACCCTACCTTGCCGTTCCCCTGCATGATTGCAAGGTCTGTGCTCTCTTGGGGAAAAATCAATGGTGAGAACAGGGTCAGCCGGTGCCCAGCAGCTCCCCTCAACCCCTGCGGCTCGGACAAGGCTGGACTTTCTCCCATTGTTTCTGGCTAGGGGCAGCTTCTACCTTCTCTGTGTCCCGTGGCTCTCCTCCACTTGCACGCTGCCCGAGAACTTACGAAGACCTTGGGTTTCAGGATGCGCTGTCTCAGGAAGCTGGCTGTCAGAGTGTAGAGGAGAGAAAGTGCCTGAAGTGGCCTCCCTCAGACCTGCCCCCGCCTGGAGTCAGCTGCACCCAGATGTCACCCCCTCCGTACAGGAACACGGCCACTTCCCCTTAGAGAGGCCTGCCTAGCATTCAGACCAAGACAAAGCAAGACAAAAGCCGGCCAATCCAGCCAGCAAGGGCAGGGAGCCACCTTGGGGTTCAGATATTTTATCACTGACATAAACAACACAAGGAAGAGCAGCCAAAGGAGCCCACTTTCTCCTTGTCCCCCACACCAAAAAGGACGACACTGAACAGAAGGGGCTGGGTAAGCAGGAGTAGGTGAGGACACCCATTCCAGGCTGCCCCGAGCAGCTTCCCAGTCCGCAGCTCTACCCTGGGTGGGGCAGGGCTAATGCTCCACAGCTCATCAGAATCTGGGAGGTGATGCGAAACTGTCCCATGACAGCCTCCCAGGGGAGAGGGCCTCGGAGCAGCTCCTCATCAGCCTCCAGCCTCTGGTGTTCTGGGAGGCTCACAGGCTAACTGACAAGACCCATGGCTGGCTGCAGCGCAAGTCTTCGGCTGCAAGGCCTCTGTGGGTACGAGCCCCCAGGCCCAGTGCTCACCTCCTGTAGGACAGGTGTCCTCAGCTGCCTGCCCAGTGAGGACAAAGCTGTGCAGCACAAGCGGGGCTCTGAAGACCGGGACCTCTCACCGCTGGCCCTGGCTCCAGCACGGGGGAGGGGAGGTAGGCAGGGACAGTCCCGGGAGCCATCCCATCAGTCCAGAGAGATGCAGGTGCCTACAGCCAGAGTGCATGGGGCATGGAGAGACGGGCACAGCTTCCAGAGCCGTCTGCAGGCAGGAAAGGTGTGCTGCTTCATCTCAACGGCCGTGGAGGGACGGGGAGATGAGGAGCAGACCCACACCCAGGCTTCAGCTGGACCGGCTGAATTTCCTGGGAGGGGAACTCGGGACAGAGCACAGGAGAGAGGCCAGGTGAGCTCTGACCTAGACATCTGCACACAGGGTCAGAAGCCCAAACGTGGTGGCAGGGCAAATGTGAGTCACACATAGTGGGGGACCAAGCAGAGACCGAACAGAGCGTGGCTGGGGGCTGGAGACAGGATTCTGCGTGGTCCATCAAGATGCCCCAGACACCCACAGGGCAGCGAGGTGAAGGTGCCCTAGGGGAGCAGATAGACGGGAGGCCACCGTGATTAAACCGAGACTCACAGGGCCTGTGGGAGCAGACAGGAGAGGCCTCCAAGTCAGGGGAAGGACTACCTACAAGCTCAGTTTTGAAGGAGAAATAAAATGTGTTCCATGAACGGGATCCAGAGGGGAAAGGGTATTTGGGCAGCCCATGGCCCGAGAGGCAGGGCTAACCCCAGGGCTGGCTTAGGGACTGTGGTCAGGAGGAGGGCAGTCCATGCCGAGGACGCCACACAGTGCACAGGACACGGGCGCAGTGCTCAGCAGAGCCCCTGCCTCATCCCGGGACCTGCACTCCCCAGGCGCCTGGACCCCTCACTGGGAGAGGCATTGCCTGTGCTGTCCCAAAGCACACCTGACGTAAACAGTGCAGAAAGGTGGCTGTGTAGACGACGGTGCCACAAAGACCTCTGTGTGCCCCGGGAGCACAGGCTGTGGGATGTTAGTGCTACGCTGTAGGAAAACTATTCCTGATAATGAATTTGAATAATGGAGAGGGGGGAGGAAATTAATTCTATGCCAACTAGGCACCAAGCAGCTTTTTTTCCTCTCTGCTACAGTGAATCAGGATTCTTAGGAATATTTAAGCTTAAAACACGTAAAAGAAAATTTGATTCTAATCTAATTCAGTGGCACTAAAAGTAGTGAATCTAGACAAAGACTTCCCCTTTCTCTGCCTGAAATCACACCATGAGTGTGCTACGGTTGGTGTTCAGATGCCTGGCGTACAGCTGCCTCGGGTCCCAGGCCCAGCCCCACAGGCTGGGGCACCTTCTGCCTCCGAAGCGGCCTCCCTTCTCCTTGCCACCCTGCCCGGGCCTGTGAAGGGTCTCACAGGTCCCACCATGGGACTCTGGTGTGCTTGTAAAGTCACACTGCTTTGCTACAAGCCACGTGCATGCGAAGGCATTTTGCCTTGTCCCCATACAATGATGCCTTTCTTTATTTTTGTATTATTGAGCTAAAGAATATTCATTACTTACACTGTAGGAAGCACACGCATGAAGTTAACTGCCTTTCAGCTCCATCACCCGATCCGGGGCTGTGCCTCCCGGGCTCGCAGAGCACAGGGGCCGCCCCGCGCTACCTCTGCACCTGCCTCTCCTCGAAGCCCTGCGCCTGCTGCGTGCTGATTCTTCCCAGAGGCAGATTCTGCCCTAATTTCTACTGAGGCGAAGTTCAGGAGGTTCCTGAGGAGGAACTGTGGGGTGCTGGGAGGGGCCACCTGCCTGGGCAGGAATGTGTCCGGAGCATCCGCTGCTCCCCTGTTCCCCAGGCTCCCCGGCTCCCTGGCTGTCCCACTCCAAGGCCTCTGCACTGCCTCAGCGCCTCCGGGCTGTGGGAGCCAAGCGGAGCCAGAAGGCGAGAACCAGGAGTGCAGGCGTCAGCTCCTGTCTGATGCTAGAGCAGGGCTGGGAAAAGCCCGATTCACAGCCTTTACAATAGGCAGAGCCAAAGCCAGGAAAACATCTTTCTTTTCCTCTGTCTCTCGGCAAACTTTCTCTAGTATTGCTAACATTCAGAGTGAAATAGAGTGGAATTACCCAGCTGATCCATGGTAGAAAAAGAACAAGCCAACTGCTATTGCTGGCACAGAAATGTTTAAAGCCGGGAATGTCTGATTGTCCTCCATCCGCCAAATCCAACGGGCACACGGACCACCTTTAAAGAGAGTTCAGCTGGTTTAATTGAAAGATCACAGGCCCCTCCCCCGCATGGGGCTGGCCCAATTGCCAGCTCGACATGTCCGGGAGACCTTAGGAAATTAATTTAATTTCACTAAACTACAATTTTCTCATTGTAAGTGACTAAATGAGAAACCACACAAAGCACTTAGCACCGTACCTGCCATATTGCAGGTCCTCGAAAACTGCTCCTGCCTAAAGTGTAGCCAGCACCGGCTCCTTGTGCACCCGCAGCCAGCTGCTTCACCCGTGTGCGCCCCGTGTCCACACTGGGGCTCTGCGCCCTTCGCATGCCCAAAAGAACAGAAAGCAGGGTCTCAAACGGCTCATTGCCCACCCGTGTTGACAGCAGCTAGGAGGCGGAGGCAGCCCACGTGTCCATTGAAGGAACCCTGGGGAAACAAAATCTGGTGTGCACATACCACGGAACGTTATCCAACCTTAGGAGGGAGGGCAGTTCTGCTGCGCACTAGAGCGGGGATTAACCCCGAGCACGTTATGCTAAGTGAAATTAGCCAGCCGCAAAAAGAGAGATACTGTATGCTGGGAGGTACCCAGAGTAGTAAAATCCACAGAGAGAGAGAGTGGAATGCGGTTGCCATGGGCTGGGAGGAGGACAGAAGGGGCAGTTGTCATTTGTGAGTGCAGAGTTTCAGTTGCGCAGGGGAGGAGCGTTCTGGAAATGGGTTGCACAACAGTGTAAACGTGTGTCCTTAACACACTAACTGAACGTTAAAAAGCGGTTAAGATGGTCAATTTTATGTTATGTCCATTTCACCACAATCTGAAAAAAATTGCTAAGTATCTTAATCTTCTTGACAATATAAAAATCTCAGATTCTGGTAACTGACTGGCCGGTTGTTCAGCTCTCACCATTTTGCCACCCACACGTGGGACATCGCTGTGCGGCTGCTGTCTCACGTGTTGCTGGTTTAGATTTGTCCACATTTCATCCGTCCTTTCCTGTCTCACTTGCCTTAAGGCACCGCAGGTCCTCGTCCTCTGTTTTTCCCTGGGATGCATTCTTTAGAAACCCCCCAGCGAGTGCACATCGGTGTTCAACCCTCCAAGCTTTTGTTTATAAGAAGGTGTTTTAATTTCTTTTCCATCCTGTAAGAATGACTTTGCTGATTGCAAAACGTTGCGTTCACAGTCACACGTTTTTGGAATTTGAAGTCTTCAGTATGTGTTGCTGCCGTGGAGCTGAGCCCGGCTGCGTCTTTATCCAGGTGAAGACCTTTGCCCCAGCGGTCCATAAAGTTCCCTTTTATCTGTCTTGCTTGGCAGCTTCACCATAATGTGTCTAATTGTGACTTCTTTTCTGGATTTATTTATCTTTATTTTATTTATCTTTTTGGTGTATATTGCGTTTATTTATCCGTGGCTCTGTGCCTGTCCTCCCTTCTGGAGTGTTTTCAGCCCTGGTCTGTCGTTGCCTCTGCTCTCCTCTCCCTGCCTCCCCAAACGCCAGTGAGACGCTCCCATTCCGTCTTCCACGTTACTCACTCCCTTCACCGTATTGTCCGTGCACTGGTGTCTCCACGTTGCCTTGCGGATGACTGGTCCAGAATATCTAGTCTGCTGTACGTGAGGCACAAACTCTAGCTTAAGGCTCTACACCCGGATAAAACATGCCCATCTGAGCATTCTGGACAGTGCATTTGGACGTGCCCCGCATGTCTCAAGGGCCAGCTGGGGAGGTCATTCGGACATCCTGGGTGTGGCAAGTCTGAGCACAGGGGCACGGGTGGTGCTGGCAGCGCCATCAGGCCTCCTCCACACCATAAACCAACACTCCCGGTGGAAATAACCCAGGAATCTTTGTGCATGTGTGTCTGCGGTACTTTCTCCACTTTACCGAAGTGCCTAAGAAACACAGGAAGGGCATCCCTGGCAGCGCCTGGGAGGAGGCGGTGCAGACACGGGAGAGGCCCCCGCTGCACAGAGGGCAAAGCCCCTGTGCAGGAGCTGGAGCCTGGCACGGCGTCTGCGCTCTTCTCCTGACTCTCCATGCACTTCTCTGGTCTCCTCCACCGCAGTTCCTGAACTGACATCTGGTCACAGAACTTCCATCCTAAAGATCCACCTGTGGTTTCCTGCCGCTCTTTGGATGGAGATCAAACACCTTTGCTTTGGTTCCACGCACGTGCCATACGTCTCTGGCCTCTGTCTTGCACTTCCTCGGGAGCCTACCGTGGTCCGCGTCACTAAGTCAAATCGCAGTGACATATTCTTATATGCTGGTGCTTTCCATATAGCCTTTTCCTCAGCTGTAATGATCTCATGGAATTTTTCCACTAACATTTTCTCCTCCCAACCCAACCAGCTCACCACCCAAATCAGCAGTGAGGTCGCCCAGCACTGCTCCTATTCCCAGGCCCAGAGTAGCATCTGACACAGAGCAGGTGCACACGCATGTTCCTGGATGAAGTTGTGACCAAACGTGGGGACAGCCCACAGGTGTCCCACGTAGTTTAAAGAGGAGGGGCCTGGAAGTGGCACGGTGTGGGGGGTGAGGAGGGACCCACCCAACTCCCTTGCTCCCAGGGCTCGGTCCCACTTCTGAATGCATCACTTCTACAGTCCTGTCTGTGCAAGATGAAACAGAATCATCACCATCCTGTAAGGCGCAGGTGCCATTACCACTTTAAATAGTAAAAATAATGTTAGTTGTCTTTACTCTCCATTTACCTTGTTAAGCTTATTTTCATTTTTGCTGATCCTCCAAACAAGCCTGCAAAGAAATTATTTTTAACCCCCTTTTTCAGGTAAGGAATCTGGTTATCTGTGGCTGTGCAACAAACAACCCCAAAACTTAGTGGCTGAAAACAACCACCACTTGATCTGTGGGTCAGGATTCCAGACTAGGCGATTATTCCGTTCCATGACAGCAATCATCCACAGAGGTCCCTGGGGGCATTCGGCTGGCAGGTGGGCCAGTCGGAGGGTCCAAGGCAGCTTTGTTCCCATGTCTGTCTGGGGACTGGCTAGGGACAGCCATGGGCTGGGCCCAGCTGAGGCTGCAGACTAAAGTGCCCACAGGTGGCCGCCCTAGATGGCAGCCTCCTTGCAGTGACTCAGGGATTCCAAAGACTGTCCCAGCAGCCCTGGGGCAGAAGCTGTGAGGCTTCAAATAACATGTCTTTTGCAGTCACCAACCTCACTTCTCCTGCAGCCTATGGGTAGGGCAGGTTATCTAAGCCAAGGCCAGATTTAGGGGACATCTTCCCTCAGTGGGAGGAGCAGCACAGGTTTTGCAGCCATTTTCCATCCAGCACCAAGGATCCGAGGCTGCTGGAGGCTGAGGCTTGCCGCATCCGCACAGCGGAAGAGGGCAGGCCTGGGAGTGAGCCCGAGAGTGCAGGTCACCCACCTCCTCTCTGGGTGGCCCACCTGGTGCTCAGCAGCGGCCCAGCCAGGCCTGGGTGCCAGGCTAACAAAGCTCTTGGGAAGAAAAGATGCATCATTCCAACGAGCCATCCCTGCGCTCCCAGACAAGCCAGTGCTGAACGAGGGCACTTCACGTGCCTATTTCAGGCAGTGCACTGCTTTGTCACCCTGGCGCAGCCACGCGGAGCAGACTTTCAGGATCGGCCTTGCCCTGCAATCGTGCTGATGAGACCCAGGAGTCTCCTATGGGAATATGCCTGGGGGCTGCGGAAGCTCTCCCAGCACCAACTCCTGCCCAGGCGCGTGTGTGTAGAGACTAACAGCACTTCTGAAAGCTTCGGAAGCTCTGACAGACTTCAGCCTGGGTGGGGAGGAAAAGCAGCTTCCTCAGAACAGTTCCAGTGTGTCCCTGTGTCTGGGATGTCAGGCAGGCGGACTAGAGTCACTCACTGCAGGTGGAGGGGTGTTGTCACTCACCCACTGCCACATCCCTGCCCCCTTACCTTAACATCCTGCCATAACCTCTCATGTTCTCTCTGTGAACATCTACTTCAAATACAAACCCAAGGTGTGAGCTAACTCTAGGAAGCCCCTGATCTTGGTGAAGCCCAATTCTGTTTGGATGCTGACCTCTGATGGCCTGTTACCCTTCCCAGCAGTCCCCAGCGCTCCGTGTGGGACAGTCTTTCTGAATCTTGTTTGACAGCCTGGAGGGCAGCCCTCTAGACTGGAGGGTGATCGCCTTGGGATCTCAGAACTGCAGAAATCCACAACATCCAGGGGCTGGGATGTACAGAATACTTGAGAGTCGAGGAAGCTGAAGAATTGCCTGGTCCTGGGCTGTGGGGCTGTGGGATGCTGTTCCAGGGCCCCTGCAAGGGCAGGGAGAGACCAGGTGTCCAGGGGACTGGGCCACCCAGCAGAGCATCTCTGCTTCTGGCCATCTTACTAGTGGTCCTTGCAATGCTGTTTTGAAGACCAGGCTTTGTGGAAAAAGAGCAAGAAAGAAAAGAGAGAAAGGGAGGAAGAAAAGAGAGAGAAAGAGAGAAAAGAAAGGAAGAAGAAAGAAAGAAAGAGAGAAAGAAAGAAAGAAAGAAAAGAAAGAAAAGAAAAGAAAAGAAAAGAAAAGAAAAGAAAAGAAAAGAAAAGAAAAGAAAAGAAAAGAAAAGAAAAGAAAAGGAAAGAAAAGAAAGGGAAAGAAAGAGAGAAAGACGCTAAAATACACCAACCCGGAGACTAATTCTCTTTTTGCCAATGATGAAGCATTCAAGTGGCCACCTCTCAGGGTGATGCTCAGAGTAGCAGAAGGAGGGATGTGGGCAGAGCTGGGCTCAGGGGTGGAGGGCCTGATACACCTCAGGGCTCAGGGAGTTCAGAGATGAGGGCTCAGAGCTGGTGGAGGGACAGAGAGAGCACACGCCGTCATCAGCACAAAGGTGAGAGGCACCTGTGCAGCCTGGCTACACTGAGGAAGCCCCTGTGAGTGCTGGGCAGGTGCCTCTGGAGTGGACCAAGTGGAAGAGGTGCCTCCCATAGAGGGATCAGCAGACCAAGGACCTGGCTGGCAAGACCTGGGAAGGAAAGGGTGAGGAGGCTGGCTGGCCTCTTGGAGACCTTTGCACTGTGGTGCCAAAGAGAATGGGGTACGATTTCCACCTCTGCTATTTAACCATGCTGTGATTACAGGCAAGTTCCGCAGCCTTTCAGGTCCTCTGTCTTGTTGTCTGTCTATCAAACGAAGTCCCAGCAAACCGGGCATCTCTGAGGAGTGGCTGATACAAGCGCCAGCACAGCACCGGTCCATGGAGGGGCGGAGGGAGGCTCAGGGCTGCGGTCACGACTGCCCTGGCATGACAGTGAGGGCCTAAGGCTTTCATTGGTATTTATCAACTGCTGATTAGCACTTGTTGGAAGGCATTAGACTTCCGTTTTCCATGAACACTCATAGTTAGTGTGTATATATGTGCATAGTGTTTGTTGTCTGTTTTTAATTAGCTCCCACACACTTCAGTTCCTGGGAGCCTCAAAGAATGAAGTATTTCATGCAGATCCCACCCCGGGTGTATGTTTGTGGAGCTTGAGCAACAACCTCTCTCGGAGCCAAGCGCCACACCAGGAAACCGTAATAACCTCCGTAGCCGCGGCAACTACAGATACTCACTAACTGAAAGGAAGCCAGCCAGCTCTTGCAGACTGTCCATCGGATTTATCACTTAATTAGCATTTTATGAGGACTGTTTGTTAAGGACGAGAAACCCGCTTGCTGGAAGGGCGTTTCCCTGTGATTTCATGACGGGGTTAGAGGCAGAAGTGAAGCCTTTGACTAGCAAATCACCAGACCCGGGAGCTGCAGCACGTGCTCCCCGGGAGCAAAGAGAGGCTCCAGGTGCTGCCGGGCGCAGGCGAGCCTCAAGCGAAACGTGGAGCTATCAGCGCCCCGCATGCTCCCACACATAAAAGGATTTGCACAAAATTGTCTGTGAAATTAAGGAAATATAGGTCAGGAAAACCGTGCCTTCCTCTTCCGGTTAGCTCTGCACGCCCATCTGTACGGCGTATGTCGCCACGTCCTGACCAGCGCTGGGGGCCGGTAACCCGCAGGACAGTCAGGCCAGGCCCCAGCTTTGAGCGCAGTGGGCTGCTCAGACACTAACTAATTGCGCAGACAAGCGCCGCTGGCGGAGGAAGACAGCAGAGAGCCTGGTCTGGGCGAGGGATCGGAAAGGGGGAGTGTGCAGAGGGACCTGAGCTGGTGGCGGAGAGCACCGAGAGTTTCCTGGGGAGCAGCAGGGCTTCTGGGGAGGAAGTAGCACTTGCAGGCGCCCGCGTAGAAGGAGCTAAAATTCAAGGGCTCAAGAGAAGTTCAGGTGGTACAGAGAGAAAGAAACCGAAGCCTGGGAAGAAGTCGGGGTTGAAACTGTGGCCCTCTGCGTAGGTTTAGAGCACAGCCTCCGAGCAGCAGGAACCTTCTGCGTCACTGGGTCCTCCAAGGAGCAGGCACCCACAGAATTAGCAGTGTGAACTCTCTGTTGGGTGCCATGTTCCATGGATGACAAAAGGCAGTGGGAGCGAAGTCGCCAGGAAGCAGGGGTGCAGAGCAGGCAGGGCGAGCTCAGACTGAGGCACAGCGCTGAGAAGGCCCTGGGCAGGCCCCAGGGGCCAGGACAGATCCCCAAGCACAAGCAGCCCTGCTCTGGCTGGAACGGTGAGCCAGGGCAGCACCCCAGGACTACGTCACTGACCAGTGCTAGGAAACAGGTGGCCCCACTGGGAAACTGAGACAGCAGCACACAAAGGGCCTGCAGCTGAGGCTGAGACAGTCGCAGCCTTGCAGCGAGCCGCCCGATTGAAGACCTAGCGGCACGCTGCTGCAGCTAGCTGAGCCTTGGAAAGTTTTAAGAACAAAAGTGAAATTATCCAATTTACTTCTCATTTTTTGTATTAATAAAAACCTCCTATTTTGAGATATTGCAGATTCACAAACACTTGTAAGGAATAATATGGGGAGATCCCTTGTACCTTTTACTCAGTTTCCCCCAATGGTAATGTCTCGAAAACCTGTAGCATCACGTCACAACAAAGGCATTGGCGTTGGTACGATGCACCGACCTGACTTAGATTCCCCAGGTATACTTGTGCTTGTTTGCGTGCACACACACACAGGCACACAAATTCACTACGCGTGCGGTTTCATGCACCCATCGCAGAGTCAAGACAAAGGACAGTCCCACAGCTCTAAAGGTTATTCTGTTGCCCATTCATAACCACACTCACCTCCCACCCAGCCCATCCCCAATGACATCCCTAGCTCTTGGCAACCACTCGTCTGTTCTCCATTAATATAATACTGTCCTGTCAAGAATTTTAGGTAAATGGAGTCATATAATATATAAGCTATTGGAATTGGCATTTTTCACTCAGCATAATTCCTTTGAGATTCAACCAGGTTGTTGCATATATCAATACTTTCTTCCTTTTTATTTCTTAGCAGTATTCCATGGTATGCAAGTACAGTCATGTGTCACTTAATCACAGGGATACCTGTGAGAAATGCCTTGTGGGACGACCTTGTCGTTCTGTGATCATCAAAGAGCGCACTCACACGGACCTAGATGGCGCAGCCTGCTGCACAGCTGGGCTGTGTAGGGTGGCCTGTTGCTCCTGGGCCACACAGCTGCACAGAAGGTCACCGTCCTGAGTACTGTAGGAAATTGGAACCGAATGGCAGGTATTTGTGTGTCTGAACATATTTAAACATAGAAAAGGTACAGTAAAAATATAGTACAGAAGATAACAAACAGTACACCTGTACGGGGCACTTACCATGAGGGGAACCTGTAGGCCTGGAAGGTGCTCTGGGAGAGTCGGAGAGTGAGTGGTGAGTGGTGTGAAGGCCTGGCCCTAGCATGTTCCTGCACACTGCTGTAGACTTTATAAACACTGTACGCTTGAGCCATACTACATTTTAAAAAACATTTGCTCCTCAATAATAAAGTAAGCTTAGCTTACTGTAGCCTTTTTGTCTTATAAGTTTATAAAGTAGGTTTGTTTACACAGTATCACCACAACCAAGCGAGCAATGCATTTGCTACACATGATGGTGGCTACCACGTCACTGGGCAACAGGAATTCTTCGGCTCCATTATGAGCTCATGGGACCGCCATTGTATATGCGAGCTGTCATTGACCAGAACATCATTATGCCCTGTACAGTTGTCCCTCAGTATCTGTGGGGGACTGGTCCCAGAACCTCCAAATCCAGGGACACCAAATCCGGAATGTTCAAGTCCCTTATACAAAATGGCACGGTGTTTGCATGTAACCTACGCAGGTCCCTCTGCATACTTTATAAGTCTTCTCTAGATCACTTTAAAAAACCAATACGAGGCCTGCACATCACTTCATTTGCATGGGCTCTATGTAGTACTCAGTGCTCGGCAAATTCAACTTCTGCTTTTTGGAACTTGGTGGAGTATTTTTCTCCAAATATTTTCTACTTGTGGTTGAATTGATGGGCTGTGGAACCTGCAGATGCAAGAGACCCACCGTACCACAGTTTGTCTAGCTGGTCACCTGCTTAGGATGTTTCATTTTTGGCTATTATGAGCACAGCTGCTGTGAACATCCATAATCAGGGTTTGTGTGAACCTAAGTTTCCATTCTCCGGAATAAACGTCCCGGCATGCACTTTCCAGGTGATGTGGGAGCTGCATGCTAAGTATGAAAGAAACTGCTAAATTGTTCTCTAGAGAGGCTGACATCTTCACATTCCACCAGCAGCATACGAGTGATCCAGTTTCTCAACATCCTCGCCGGCATCTGTTGTCGCAGCTTTGTTTCAGCCATTCCAATGGGGTGCAGAGACACTGCTTTGCCGCATTTACTCTGTGCTTCCCTGATGGCGAATGATGCTGAGCGCACCCCACGTGCTTATTTCCCGCCTGTGGATCTTCTCTGAGGAAATGTCTGCTCATGCCTTTTGCCCCTTTTCAAGCCATATTGCTTGTTTTTAACAGATGAGATTGAAGAGTTCTTTCTGTATTTTAGTTATGCATCTTGCAGAATACGTGGCATGCAGGTATTTTCTCCCACTCTGTAGCTTGTCTTTCATTCTCTTAAAAGGATCACTTACAGAACAAAAGTTTTAATTTTAATGAGGTCCATTTTAGCAATTTTTTCTTTTATGCATCATGCTTTTGGTGTCAAATCTAAGAACTTGATCTCAAATATTTTCTTTTTTTTTTTTGGTAAAAGTTTATAGTTTTACATTTTATGCTTACATATATGATCCATTTTGAATTCCTTTTTGCATAAGGTGTGAGGTTTAGGTTGAGGTTTATTTATTTATTTGCCTGTGAGTACTCACCTGCTCCAAAACCATTCCTTGAAAAAGTGATCCTTCCTTTTTTTGCACCTTTGTTGAAAATCAATCAGGAGTGATATCACCAAAAATAGTGGAGTGAGACATTCCAAAGTTCATCCCTCTGCTGAATAAGTGATAATGCTGACACAGCTGTCAGCATTGGCTTTCTGGGAACCCTGGAACCTGATTGAAAGACTTACCATGCCCAGGACATGGCTAACGAAGAAACAAGCTACTAAATATCGTGAGACCACACTGAGGGTTCAGCTCACGCTCCCTTCGCTCCCCCGTCCCAGCTCGGTGGCTGGGTCGCGAGGATGCCAGGAGCATCAGCGACAGGGAGAAGGATGTAGATTCCATTGTGATTATGAGATATTTGAAGGAGTATACCGGAAATGTGAACAGTGGGGTGAGGCCAGGGGACTTTTAAGGGAGAGGCTGCAGAAGGGTCCAAGGATTGGCAATGCTGGCCCAGGGTGTGGCCGTGGGGGCGGCCTGTGTTTCTTCCTGCCTTCACTGCCTTCCCGACGTGTGTGGCCTCAGCTCCCTGGTGACTCTGTCTTTGCACTGCCCCTTCCCTGCCGATCAACTCACCGTCACACACTTCGGTCTGAGCAGACGGTGGCCCTCCTTCCTCACCCACACGTGGGATCCCGGCAGTTCTCACCTGTGACACGTCCATGTGTCTGGTCAAGCCCCATTTTCTGTCTAGTCGGCTTCCCCAAAAGTAATTCATTACAATGTAACATTTTTGATAACTAAGGAAATCCATGTTCATTATAGAGCTTTTTGGAAATACAGATACAGAAAAACAACAATGTGAAGAATAGTGATAACACTGCCACTCAGGGCAACCGCGTCAAGGATTCATATGTATACTTTACATATATATAAATAAATACACATATGTATGTACAAATGGTCACCTGAGCACCTGCCAAGCTCTGTCCTAAGGTCTGAGAACACAGGAAAAAGCCACGGCCATCATGGAGTTCACACTACAACAAAAGACAGAAAACAGAAAAGTTACATCAATAAAATGTTCAAATACATGAGGTGATGATAAATAATTCTGGAGGCAAATACCCCAGGTGGGGGGCTGTGCTGGGCAGAGATGAGCTCTGTTCTGTAAAGGGTGGGCAGAAGGGCAGCACCGCCAATGTGACGGGCGAGTAAGCGGACAGCTGAGCACGCAACATGACACTAAGTGAAGACATTAAGGAGAAAACCAAACGGATATCCATAGGATGTGTTTCCTGTCGCAGGACCAGCATGTGCAAAGGCGCTGGGCCAGGCAGTGCTTGGCACATCTGCAGCAGGTGACCAGAGTGGCTGCAGCAGGGCAGGAGGAGAGCAGTGGCCGCCGGGGCCAGGAGTGGGGAAAGGTGAGGGCAGTGGGAGGAAGCGTGTGCGGGACGGGGCACTGGAGGTGGGTGGGAGGGAGTGAATCCTGACTGACTGCAGGGTCGCCACAGCGTAGGGTGGGCCCTGGGGGGGCCCTGGCAGGCACTGACTGCACGGGGGCTCCGGGTTGGGGTGGGAGTCTATCACTGCCCACCGAGGCATGCAGCCTAGGCGGGGCCTCACACGCACTCCTGGAGCTCTGGGAGCTTTGCTGTGCCGCGAGGCCCCCAGCGCGTCCAGGACGATACACTTTGTGCCTTGGAGTTTTCGAGTAGACCTCTGATATCCCCAGGATCTGGGTCCTTCTTTCTCTCCCACCTCTCTTCCTTCCTATGACAGAGACCATCTGTCCCTTGAGTCACAGATCCTGACAGGTCCCCAGCTCTGGCCATAACCACCTCCCTCTGCAAATCCATCCTCCTAAGGTCTCAGCCGCACATGGGCTGAGCCTCACGTGGCCTCTCTCACCACAAGGGTGACATTCACAGCCCTGAGCCTGGACTCCCTCCAGCAGCTCACCTTCCTCCCCAGCCTTGCCTGTGCTCACGGCACCTCTCCCAGGCCCGACTCCACTGCCCTTGGCTCTGGTCGGAGCTCTCCTTCTGCTCAGAGCACACCTCGCTCACCATGTTCCCGCCAGCCCAACTTCTCTGCTCACCTTTCAGCGTCTGCCAGGACTCCCCTCCCCAGGGCTCCCTGGCCTCCCTCAGCTGCGTGCAGGGCAGGCGGAGAGGGGAGGAAGCTCTCCCTGTTCCGCAGGGCACCAGCTGCTAGAGCCCTGTGCAGGGTCCCACCCATACTGCAGTGTCCCTCCCCTGTGACCCTTGCTCCAAGGTCTCAGCCCACTTAGCCAGCCCGTATGTCAAGACCCCGTTGTAAGTCCCACTCAGTGGCACCAGGCGGCCTTGCTGACTGTAGTGCCAGCTCTGCTCTCTCCAGGGCAGGTTGCCATGGCTGCTGTGCTGGTGATGCTTCCCCTCCCTGAGTGAGAACACGCACATGCCAGGCACTGAGGACCTCACCCAGCCCCTCATCCCCTTGTGTGTCTGGACCTCCGATGGGGCTGGCATCCCCGGCCACACTGTGAGATGCCCCACGGGGTCAGGCCGGGCATGCCCTCCACCCTCCCGTGGCCTCTGCACCTGCCCAGCCCCAGCCTCAGTGTGTCTCTCTCCTGGCCCCACCCTGCCCCCCTCTTGTCTCTGAAGAACCTGCTGACCCCATGGTCTCCCAACCAGGCCACTTCTTCCTGTAGGCGATGCTTGTCTCTTGCCTATGGCTTGTCCTCAACAAGCATGTGCTTGGGTGCACACCACAATCGGGTGACAGAGCCAGTCACCACACAGACCCAGCCAGGCACAGGGGAGTCCAGGGCTGCAGGAATTGCGCACAGCCAGCCACGGGGCTTTGGCCCCTGCTGGGCATTCTGGTGGAGAAGGGGCCAGGCTGTGGCAGCAGCTTCAACTCTCACCACCACACTCGCACCCTTCCGCCTGCACAGGAAGGCAGGGACTGGGAGCCCGGGCGAGCGGATCACCAGGGTGAGGTCTGGTGCTGACTGAGGGCAGCGCCAAGCAGCGCCCAGGAGGAGCATCTCCTGGAAGTCACATCGCCGGGGCCCTTCCCTTCCTGAGTTACCTAGGAGGTGGCCATACCCCTCTGGGCCTCACTCCCTCACCTGTAAATGGAGATGATGAAAGAATGTAATTACCGAGTTATGCTGGAGGCGGGATGAGCAAATGGATGGGAAGCACTTGTGCAGTCCATCGTTGCTGTGAACCCAACTGGGAGAGGTGCCCCCACGGATACCTGGGACCTGCCCTGAGAGCTGGGGTCTGCCGGCAGAGACTCAAGGCGGCAGGTGGGTGCCCAGACCCTGTTTCCTTAGTGTGCCCCCACACCCACCCTGAGGCCAGGATCCCTCAGCTGAGAGCTGCCGGCCTGGAGCGACTCCCCAGGGCACGCTGGGCTGTTCTCTGTCAGGGCGGCTTCTGAGGACATGCCTTGGCTGAGCAGGCGCTTGCTCCAGGTACGCGGAGGCAGCGCGGTCACCTGGGAGAGGAGACGCGCAGATGCCTGCACTCTGCTCCTGGGGTTCTGCCTATGGAGGTCTGGAATGGGACCCAGGAATCTGACTGTTCAGAAGCCCACCAGGCAATCCCGACACTCAGCCAAGCTGGGTGGCCAGTGGTCTGGTGACCTCGAGGAGACTGCAGCTCTACTCAGCAAGGCAGCCTCTCCATTCACTGGCAGCCCAAGGGCCAAGGACTACCCAACTCTGGTGCTGAAGTCCCCTCCCAGCCCCCTGCATCTCACACGAGTGATTGCACCCTGGGTTTACACGGCGATGCCAAGCTCCTGCAGCGTGAGCTCCCACGCTCACTGCGCTGCCCATTCCAACAGTGGTGTGGGGTCCACACTGTCCTCCTGGAAATCTGATGGCCTGGGAGACAAGTCTTCCCGGGACAGGGTCACTCCCCTTTCCACCAATGGCTCATTCACTGGTTCCCGCTCTTGCCTGGCAGGAGGTTCCTGCTGACAAGGAAGCTCTGGCTGGCAGAATCCCAAATGGTGAAAAGTATTGCTTTGGGGCCTGGGATTAGATTCCCAGCAAACTAATTAGCTGTAAAGGTTCAGGCTGATTTTTCCTCCTTTGCAGCTGACGTGACTCAGAGTTCCAGGGTAAGGTGCAAAAGGGAGCCCTTCACCTGCTGCCTTGATTCCAAGTAAAGCTTCAGGTACAAAAGAGCCCCACTGTGGATGCAAACAAACCTCAGTGCACACGCACTGTGCTCAGATGGCCTGTGTCTCAGAGGACAGGGTATACAGCAGAGGAAACTTTACCTGGGGTGGATGAGCCACCATCCTGTCTTGATCTTGTTTTACTCATTAGCTTAGGGCTTGTCACATCCTCCTAAGAACCCCAAATCTTCATCTGTAAAGCAACAGTGTGGAAGGAAATGGTTTCTAGACCCATTAGGCTCTAAGATGTATGGTTTAATAAATCACTGAAAGTTATGTTAAGGTATGTAAAACCGCTTTGCAATGTCCTATCCCATGTCGCAGGTAGCTGAGCACTGGCATAGGGAGACAGAAATAAATAGGCTCTGTGCAAGAACCTGCATCAGGTAGATTCTATGCTGTAAGAAGGAACCCAGCTGGGAGGTAGGACAGGGACTGGTTATGAGTTGGTATTACTTAGGATGCTTTCAGTAGCAAGAAACAGAAAATCTTATTGAAAATGAATTAAACCCTGAGAGTATCTATTCTTTATTTGAGAAGAATTCTGGGTTAATTCAACAACTCAATGTCATCAAAGATCCAGGCTTTTTTCATTTTCCTAATCACCATGATCCAGGTTGGTTGTTTTCCCTCATGGCTACAAAGCAGCTGCCGATGCTCCAGGCATCACACTATCATACAACAACATCCTGAGCACAAAGCGGTAAAGGCTAGAGGCAGAGATTTAACCCTAGTCACCCCCAGCAGACACTTCCTTAAACTTCACTGGCCACAACTGGGTCACATGATTATGCCTAGACCAAACACTCACACATACAAGGAGACGGGATTGCTGTGACTGGCTTAGATCAGTCTTCAGTCATTCCCTGGGGCTGAGCCCAATGCCATGTGAGAGAATTAGGGTTCTATTGGCAAGCCATAAGGAAGGACTAGTTCCTTCATCAGGCTACAGACAGGAACTGTGGGCAACCATCATTATCTTTTACCTATATGTGCAATTTACCCTGAAGAAGAAGGCCCTCAAATCTCATCTGAGTACTGTACGCAGCTCAGAATCCAGGCCATTGGGATTTATACAGTCCTCTTCATCAGGTCTACGTTGATTCCTAGTACCAGGTGACCCAAACCAACAGATTGCATCCCTACCTAGTGTGCAGATGGAAAAGCAAGAGTCCCTGCAATGAAAACTCCCACTGAGGGGGGAGACTGAGAAGCACAGTGGTACAGCACATGACATAGCCTGCAATAGGACTGAGGGGACTCCCTGTCCGCAGGACCCAGCTGTGCTTTCTGGGGGTCCCTGCCTTACATGTTTTCCTGTATGGCTCTACTGAGGTGGCAGTGGGGAGTGTGCCTCTCCCAGGGAAGGCTTCGGCCGTCCACGTCCCTTGATTCCAGCTCCCAGGAATCCAGGGCTGCAGATTCACACATGGGAAGGGACAGGGGTGGTTTGATGGGTGATGGATTGCCTTGAAAGCACAGTAGCTACCACACAGGGTTTTTGTCAGGAAAAGACAGCACAGACTCACTTCTCCCTGCTCTTGCCGACTAATCACAGCTGTACACCTGGAAATTGTACAAGAACCAAAGGAGAAGGACTCTGAAGTGTGAAAGAGGAAGGGGAGCTGGTTTGAGACCTTACGAATAAAGGACCAGCACAGGAGTAGGAGGAGTTTTACAATCCCGCCCAACAGAAAAGGTGACTCAGCCCCCAGCCTCACAGTAGAAGGCAGCCGGGTGGGCTTGTTCCTCCCTGGATTGAGCATCAGGCACCCACAGCATCAGGCAATCCCATCATGCCAGCCAGGGGGAACAACTGGGAGAAACATTACAAATAAGTGGCTACAGGGGGCACTCTCCTCCCCCACCTGAGAGACACTGGCGTGGGCCACTGGACAGAGCCAGCGAGAGCGTGACAGCAAATGGGCTGCTCTGGGGCATCTCTTTGTCCCTGTGGGACCACGGCTCTCGTTCCCCACTCAGGGGCACAGCTCACCGGGGCCACAGCAAGAGGATCCCACCATGAGCCTCCCCCAACCGCCCAATCTATACAAACCCCTTTTGCCTCTTCGAATAGCACAGGCGTGGGCCAGTGGGAGATCCGGTTGCAGAACATATGCCAATCGCGCCAAAGGAACCCCGCAAAGTCTCAGAAAATTAAACCACCACTGGAACCACAGCCCACAAAAGCAGGCCAGCACCTGTGTGCTAAACTTAGATAGTGTGACTTCCTGCTAAAATAGAAGATCTAAATAGCATCCCAGGCACTCCTGACAAATAGACAAATTGTCCAAGATACAATAAAAAATTGACTATCATCCCAAAACCCAAGAAAATCACAACTTTACTGGGAAAAAAGATAAACTTACACTATCACTGGACTGAATAGAATGTTGGAATACACTGCAGAGGTTTTTAACTCAGTCATTATAATAGTGCTTCAACATTCAATTATAAACTCTTGAAGCAAATGAAAAATAGCAAAGAAATGATATTATAGAAAGCAACCGGAGGGAAATTATAGAACTGAAAAAATCAATGGAAGAAATGAATGGGCTCAATACTGGAGTGCAGACGAGGGAGGTCACAGTCAGAGACCTGAAGACAGATAAAGAGAATTCACCCAATCCAAGCAACGGAGGAAGCCTGGACTGAAAAACCAAACAAGAACCGGGTCTCAGGGATCCGTAGGAAACTAACGAAATTTCCGACATTTCCTGGTGAGAGTCCCAGGAGGAGGCCCTGAGAAGTACCTGAAAAGGTATTGGTTGACAATGTCTTAAATTTGGTGAAAAACACAAACCTAGAGATTCAATAAATCAAGCAAAACCCAAACAGGATGTAAACAAAGAAATCTACTCCAAGACACATCACAATTAAACTTCTGAAACCTAAAGACAAGGATAAAATCTTAAAAGCAACCAGAGAGCAATGACACATTACATACAGGAGAACAAGAATTTGAATGACAGCAGACTTCTCAACGAAAGCACGGAGTGCAGAAAGAAGTGGCACTTTTTCAAATGCTAAACTGAAAATCTCTCAATCACCAATTCTATACCTGGAAAAATTATCCTTCAGGAATGAAGGGAAGATAAAAACATTCTCAAATTAAAGAAAACCAAAGGAATTTGCCACTAGTAGATCTACCTTTAAAAAATGGCTAAAAAATTTATTACAAGAGAAAGAAAATTATAAAAGAAAGAATTTTGGAGCATCAGGAAAGAAGAGAGAACAAGAAAGAGCAGAAATATGAACTTAAATAATAGCATTTTTTTCTTATTATTAAACTTATCTAAATATTATTAAATAATTGAAATAAAATTATAATAACGTCTGAACCCAAAGGCAATGACATTTAAAAGTAATAAGGAATGACCTAAACGGAAGTGAGGTTCCCACGCTTCACCTGGAGCGGTGACACGCCAATGCCGTGCACGGGTGCGAGCCACACGTGTGCACTGCGGTGCTCGGCCAGCTCCGGCCTCACATGGAGCTTCGGGGAGCAGCCAGCCTTTCCCCACTACGTGCCATGACAGCTGCAGGCTCACTGGTGGGTGTTCTTTGTCGAATTGAGACAATCTCCCTCTGTGACTCAAAACACTATAAATAAATCAAAATATTTTCAAATAACCTACAGGAAGGCAAGAAAAGAGAAACAGTAATGAGAACAACAGGAAACAAAACAAATGATAAAATGATAGACTTAAACCATAATATATTGATAATTAGCTTAAATGCAAGTGGCCTGAATACTCCAATCAAAGCATAGAGACTAGCAGTTGAACGTAAAGGGATGGGAAAAGGCACACCATGCAAACGATCAAAATAAGGCACCGCAAGAGTGGTTCTGTTCACATCTGATAAGCCCAAATTCAAAGCCAAAAAAAGAAAACACTAGAGACAAAGAGTAACGCTACTCATTGATAAGAGGGTCAGTCCGCCGTGAGAACAGAACCGCCCTAAATCTGAGCAAACCGTAGAGACTTGGATGCTTTAAAGGGTAGAGACAAAAGGAGAAATAAGACGAATACATTACTAGAGTTGTAGACTTCAGCACTTTCAGCAGCTGATACAATTACTATACGGAAACCATCAAGGATATAGACCTGAAGAGCACAGCCAAGCAAAAGATCCCATTAACGCGGAGCGCTACGCCCAAGAAAAGCAGAACTCACACCGTTTGCAAATGCTCATGGAGCATTCACCATTAAGGACCACACCCCAGGCCACGGCACAAACATCAGCAAATCCAAAATACAATAATTAAAATAATGCAGAATATGTTCTCTGAGCACAACGGAGCCAAACTAGAAATCAATAGCAGAATGATAACAGTAAAATCTCTAAACCTGTGGAAATTAAGCAACAGACTTCTAAATAATACAAAGGTCAACTAAGAAGTTGCAAAAATAAAAATGTACATACAACTGAATGAAAATGAAAGCATATCAAAGTTTGTCATGCAGATAAAGTAATGGTGACAAGAAAATTTATGACACCAAATATTTATATTAGAAAGAAGGAAAGGTCTCAATTCACAAATCTGAGTTGCTACCTTAAGAAACTAGAAGAGCAATATAGACGGGAAACAAGCATAAAAACAAAATCAAAGAGATGTGAGCACAAATCAATGAAAATGGAAACCGGAAAGCATGTTGAGAGGTCCCCAAGACCACCCCAGTTTCAATCCTCCACTGGGAGGACCCGCGGGCCCAGCACACGGTCACAGGCCCAGCTAACATCTACTGCAGTAGAAGAATATAAAGCAACGTCAGCCAAGGAGAAAGGCGCAGAGTGATGTTCGGGGGAGACCAGGCACAGGTCTCCGTGAGCCTCTCGCAGTGGCGCTGAGCAGGACTCACTCGATCCTCCCAGCAAGTGTGACGTGTCACCACCCGGAGAAGTCCGTTTGACGCTGACTCACGGCTACAGGCTTTCTGGGAGCCACATCTGCCGCATTCTCTGCCTGGCCACACCAAATTGCAAATCCCAAAGCAACAGGGGTGTTCAGGATGAACGTGCTGTGTGTACAGACCTCAGTCACAGGGAGCCACGTTCTCATATCTGGGAATAGTGTGAACCCTTCCGGAGGCTAAGGTCCCAGGGCCAACCTGGAAAACGGGCCTGTCAGAGGACAGCAATCTCAGGCCTACTATGTTAATTCCTTTTTGTGAAAAAACAATAAAGTAAGTTGTGAAACAAAAAACTGGTTCTTTGGGAAAAATCGATAAACTTTATAAACTTCTAGCAAGACTAAAAAAAATAGATAAGATAGAAGACACAGATTATTCATATCAGAAGCAAAATGGGATATAATTACAGACCCTGCATCCAATAAAAGGATCATAATAGAATAAATAGTGTAGAGAACTTCATGCTCGTGAATTTTACAACATAGAAGAAAAAATCCACTTTGATGAAAAGCACAAATTAGAACTCAACCAAGGTTAAATGGATTATTTGAATAGCCCTACAATCATTAAAGAAATTGATTTTATAATTAAAATCTCCAGAAAAAGAAATCCTAAGGCTTAGATGGTTTCAATGGATAATTCTACCAAATAATTAAAGAATTAATACAATTTTAACAATCTCTTCTAGAAAATATGAGAGGAGGAAAGACTTCCAAACTCATTTTATAAGGACAGTAATAGCCTGATACACAAACCAGACAAATATAGTACAAAAAAGGACACTAAAGACCAGTATTCCCCATAAACTTAGACTCAACAATTCTTAATGCAATATTAGCAAAATGAATTCATTAATGTATAAAACTAATTATTGAACATTATTAAGTGGGACTTGTTTCAAGAATGTTTCACAGGATCAATATGAAAAAATTAATCAATATATCCCACCAAATCAACAAGCTGAAGAAGAAACATCATATGGCAATATCAGTTAAGGCAGAAAAGGCATTTGAAAAAATCCAAGACCTATTCTTTTAGGAAAAAAAGCTCTCAGAAAGTTAGTCACACATGGAAATTACTTCAATCTGACAAAGAACACCCACAAATGATCCTGGGCCACCATCATACTTAGCAGGGAAAGACTAGTTGCCACCCCTAAGGTCTGTCATGAGACAATGACGTCTTCTTTCATCACTGCTGGAACTTCTAGTCACTGCAATGGCACAAGAAAAACAAACAAAAGACACACAGAATGAAAAGGAAGAAATAAAAGTATCTCTACTTTTTAATTGCAGAATATTATGGGGGTACCAACATTTTGGTTACACTTAATGCCTTTGCCTCGCCCAAGCCCGGGCTGCAAGTGTGCCCTCCCCACACAGTGTGCTCTGCACCCATTAGCTGTGAGTTCACCCACCCCCACCACCCTCTCCCACCTGACCAGCACCCGGTGAATATTACTGTCATGTGACAAGAATCTGTATACAACTTAAGAAAGTTGACAATAAAAAATCACACAACCGCATCAACAAACGGGCAAAGGACGTGGACAGAAACTTTTCAAAAGAAGACAGAATAATGGCCAGCAAACATATAAGAAAGTGCTCAACATCTCTAATCATCAGGGAAATGCAAATTAAAACCGCAATGAGATATCACCTAACTTTATCAAAAAGTTGAATGGCCTTTATCAAAAAGCCCCAAAACAACAAATGCTGGTGTGGATGCAGAGAGATCAGAACACTCACACACTGCTAATGGGACTGCAAATTAGTAAAAAAAAAAGTATCTCTATTTGCAGATGATATGATTATCTGTCTGTAAAATCCTAAGGAATCTACCAAAAAAAAAGTCCCAGAAGTAATAAGTGCATTCAGAATGGTCACAAGATACAAGATCAATACTCAAAAATCAATAGTATTTTTATACAATGACAGTAAAATCTAGAAATCAAAAATTTAAAATGCTGAAGAAAGACTGACCTAAAGAAGACCTAAAGAAAGAAGGAGACATACAGGTTCACGGATTGGAAGGCTCAGTTTAGTAAAGGTGACAATTCCCTACAAATTAATATATAAGTTTACTGCAATTCCTATCAAAATCCATCATGGAGTTGTGTAGAAATAGACTTATTCCAAATTGATGTAGAAAGTCACAGTCTGTAGAATAGTTAAACAATTTTTGAAAAGAACAGTAAAACGGGAGGATCACTTAACCGGCTATTAAGTCTTAACATATAGCTGCAGAAATCAAGACAGTGATTCTGGCAAAAGAATAGACACACACATCAGAGGACCCCAGAAATAGACATTCACAAATACGCTCAGCTGATTTTTGACAAAGGCACAAAACCAATTCAATGGAGGACGAATCGCCTTTTCAAGAAACAATGCTGGTGCAATTGGACACACATAGGAAAGAAAGAAAGATCTAGTTCTTGTCTAAAGAGGTGATGTAGTAGTTTGGTGGGTAACCCCCAGGATTTTTTTGTTAAAGAATGGAATAGAAATTATCAGAGTACATTCCAATGTAGTGAAGATAAAGGCTGTTTTGTGCAGCGTGTGTGTGTGTGCGTGTGCACACGCAAAGGTGACACATTTATCCAGTTTATATGTGCATACATTCCATGGCCCACTCAGATCTACTCAGTCCCATCTGAGCCTCCAGGTCTCTGCCTCTTGCTCTGCGGAGAGCCCTGGCTGCTTCCGCAGTAACCTCTTCCCCTAACGACACTGGCTCTCTCAGATGCCCTCAGGAGTGAGATCCACCCATCACACCTGCCGTGGGGAGGGTCCGGTAGCTTCAGCTCCCCTGTTCAATACAACTAGACCCACGAAAGCTCTGCCGGGAAAAGCAGGTCTTATCCATAGAGCAACGGACACTGACCCACAAGAGACAGGACGTGGGGCTGACAGGTAAAGTCCTCTTCCTCTTCCTTGCAACCACTTTCCTGGGGTGCAGTGGCCTGTCTGGTTCCACCCTACATGGCCAGAAGCCCACTGCGTTCGCAGAAGGCATGGCCAGCTTGGGAACACACCTCCTAGGCCTCGCTCTCCTCCTTCCCTGCCGTGCCCCACCTTGCCTGCAGCAAAGCTTCGCTACCAAACCTTGGCTCAGGCTGGGTTTTCCAGGAACCCTGGACTAGAACAGAGCAGGTTCATGCAAATGGATGTCAATATTACACTCATACGTGCTTTTGTACATTTGTGTGCACACACATACAAGTATGTTACATTTAGGCACCGGCTCACAACTGGGTCACTGTGTAAAATGTATTTCTATGGATTGCACTTAAAATGCTTGTAAGTCACAATCACAGCACTCAGGGGCCTTGAGCCTAAGAATTCCTGCATGGTCACAACCTCACGGGGGCCTCACCAGGCGCTGCCCACGCATATAGCCTTGGGTTCGTCCTGGAGCCTGGTCAGCACTGCCTGCTGAACAGAGTCCAGGTTCTGGTGTTCGGTCAGAAGGGGCAGGAAACCATCGGGTCTGCCGAGTAGACATGAAGCCGAGGGGTCCTGAGACTCGGGAAGGAAGGGGCCCTGGTGCACCAGGCAACGTCCAGTCCATGTTGGGAAGAACATGGTACCTCTGGGGCTGGGGGCGCAGAATGGACATAACGCTCCCCCGTCCTGTGTGCCTCCTGCCGGCCAGTCCTTGCTAACACCCAGGGTACCCCTTTCTGCTTAGTATGGCCATAATGCAGGGGATGGGCTGCATCCCAGGAACCTGGGGAAAGAGGGACGCGGCAGGCGAGGCAGGGCCTGCTTGAAGGGTACTGCTCAGCGCAGGGCTGCATCACGATCCTGAAACCAAACTGCAAACACAGATCTCGAGGCACAACTGCCGAAAAAGGCACATGCTTGCCATTTGTGTGCTCTGTGGCCTGTCACATGGCCTTGACCTTGGCATGGAGCCAGCCCTGTGTAAGAGCAGCACGCCCTGCCACGTCCAGGCACACACATGGCTTTTTCGCAGCCAGAGCGGGTCAGCAGGCCTCCTCGGCTCCCCGGAAGGGGAATGGGAGCCCCGTGCCCAGCTGCCGAAGGGACCGTGGAGCGCAGTGCGGGCAGAAAGTGGGCTGAGGTCCAACAGCGGTGTTCTCCCATGGCGGTCCAGCTGGCCGCTAGACCTCCACAAGCCAGTCCCCAGCCAGTGACGCTCCGCCTCCCCCTCCACGCCGTCAGCGTCGAGCTCATTTGCCAAACATGTCTCCTGGCAATTTCCCCTGCTTCGGTCGCCTTGCTGTCCCCTTTTGCACAGCCTCTGTAGAAACAGTCCAGCTCGCCCTCCCATGGGAATCTTCTTTCTTGGGTCTCACAAGCTACTCGGTTGGTCTTTGTAAGAAAATCTGGAATGGTCACCATTCCTTCTGCGACAAACCTGAGAATTGCTGATACTGAAGTCACCCCCTTTGCTGTTCCCACTCCTTTCTATGTACACAATTAACTTTGTTCCATTGCCTATCATGATGCTATCTTTGGGAAAACACTTTCAATGGTAACTAACCATGACAGATACATTACCAAGGGCGCACATGTATAATAGAAGTGACGCTAGTGATGGATGGGGTCTGTGCAACTCATCATCCCGCTGTACCACCACTGGGAAGAACAGCGGCGCTACTCACCATCCGTACAGGGCAGCCAACATAAGCCAGGACTGTCCCCAGCAAAACGGGACATGGGATTATGACCAAGTCCACCTGTGTTCAAGCAATGACAACTCCATCACAGCTGTCACCTCCTGGATACCGCTGCATGAGACATTATCACTTGTGAGCTGTATCACATCTGATTGCAGAGATGCTAAAATGTGGGGGAAAATGCACCCCAGCACTGATGAGTTAGGACTTCCTTGTCATTTGGTGAGGGCCTCCTGCCACCTGCATGCGCTGTGTTCTCCCTCCCCACCTCCCTCTTCTCTAGTCTGTAGCGGTTACTTCCTGTCCTGACCTGCTGATTCCCTGCAGAAGGCCGTGTCCTGGTCACTGCATCTCCCTTGACTGGATGGCCTCACCCTGTCCGTGAGCATCAGACCCCTCTGTTCCCTCCACCCCGACTCTGCGACAAGGCAGACCCACCCAGGACTGCAGAGCACCATCCCCTCCTGCGACAGGAGTGGGAGGCGGGAGGTGGTGTCAGGAGGCAGATGGTGCCCCCCCCCTTTGACCCTTCCTCAAATCTGTAGTCTCTTTTTCTGTCTCATGTGTCCACTGTAAAGGCACAGGTCCTCGTCTCCCAGGAGAGTGACAGTCAGCGTGCAGACACGTCATTTCTTTGGCTCAAGAAAGCTCAGGACTAGCTGAAAATATTTAAGTTGGATATTTTGGTTGCAAATTTTTAAGTTGCATATGTGTGTTAAGGGTTTATCCATCTGCCTTCCGTCTGTCCGTGGGGCTGCTCCTTCTCCTGCACCACCCCCTCTGAGCCTCATGGCCAGGCATCTGGGCCCCAAAGCTGGTCTGTCTGCTGGGTTCGAGCCCACACCTGTGGCTGCCCAGGCCTCAAGCCCTCTGGCCCAGGAGCTGGGGACTGAACAGGACTCATGCCCGGAGCTGTGGTAAGGCTTGATGAGTTAATGTGACAAATCACTGAGGACAGCACCCTATGTGGCCAGTACAGTGCAAGGCCAACTCTACTAGCATCACTCATTTTTGCTTTGTCGAGGCCTGCAGATGCTTTGGCTGGAAGCTCAAATGCCGTACTCCCAGGGAGACCTTCAGCCCCTGGGGCCCAGGGCCAGCAGGGCCATGAGCTCTGAGTGTCTCCTCCACAGCATCTGTTGCTGTTTGCAGCAGATGTGCACTGTCTTAACTATGTCATCAGTGCTGTCTGGCCCCACCGGACGGCCAGCTCCCTGTGGCTCTCTGTTCATCCTGACATCCGGTGTCCCCTAGCAGTGTCTGGCGCAGAGTGCGCTTACGTGACAGACTTGTCGGCTAAACGGGTGGATGATTAATAGATGTTGCAACCATATGCATTGCATTAAAATAAACCTGCATGCTTTGTAGACTCAGATTGGGAATGTGTGAGCATTGACATAGGGAGGACTCTCGGGAGATGGAAGGGAGGCCAACAGGGCCTCATCAGTGCAGGAAACTTGCAGGGTTCTACCACTGCCATTTCCTGATGGGCCCACAGATGCAGGCTGCAAAGAAGAAAAAATCCGGCAGACGCTAAGCCCTTTGCTTCTGGATGCTCCTTTTCTTTTCAACTTGCAGGTTTTAGCAGGTAAGACCAGTTAGTCCAGCCTGGCAGTCTCGAGGCCAGCATGAGAGATGAGAGGTGAGACCCCGGGCCTGGCACCTGCCCTCAGATGTACCTAGGACTGGGCTGGCAGCATTTCACTTTTTTTCCCTCAGAGGTGCAAAGAGAGGCCAGCGGGCTCCAGGCTGCTGGGGGCATCTGTGTCCAGCCCGGGTGTAGACGTGGACCTCGGCGCAGAGGCCCAGGCCTTCTGCCTTTGAGGCTCAGGGGAGGGAGCCCAGCGCTCTGGCCAACCTCTGACCAGGCAAGCGGAGAGGCACACTCATCTCCCCAGGCATAGTGAAGCTCAGGAATGAGGCCTGGGTAGGTGCGGGACCCCGCGGGGCCCCTTCCCATGCTGGCCGCAACGCCATATCTAATTTGAGTGAGCAGGCGGTGCTGGGAGGAAAACTAAATTTTGTTTGAGCAGGTGTTTGTGTTGCATTCACACCCCAAATCCATGCTGGGGTTGGAGGGACTGGGGTGGGTGATGGGAAAGGCGACAGATACATGCGGAGTGCCTGCTGGGGCCTGGCCCCACTGACTGCACAATCCCATTGCAGTCAGAGCCTGTGAGCAATGTGTTATCAGCTGCACAAGTAGAAGATGAGACTGAGGGTCTGAAAAGCAGTGTCCTTCTCTCAAGGACATAGGTCCTGGCCAGGCTGGAAGGAGCTGGACCACCGGGAGAGGCTGGATCGCGGTCATCAGTTTATCAAGAGAGGAGGCATCTTGCTGCTAGGAAGGAGGGAGGCAGCTGAGCGCCTGGGCCTTGAGCACCACCTCCCCTGCTGGGTCTCCCTCCCCTATCCGGGGTGGAGGAAATGCCCACACTGGGCTGAGACAGTGGGGCAGGAGGATGAAACCGCAGCCACAGGAGGGACTTTGAGGGTAGCCTTCCCCACACTCCTTACTCCACACCAATAGTGGGCATAGGCTCCCCAATCTGGCTGGTTCAGAAGAGACCAGAAATGGTCCACCCCAAGGGGCCAGCCCTCCATTTGGGTTAAAGATACAGGACTAAGGAGATCGGACCTGGGGTGAAATCTAGATGTGTCCCTTGAAAGACATTAGCTCGTTCTACTGACAGGCCAGGGAAGGGCTGAGAGGGGAGAGGATTTGGAATCTTCCTCTAGGCACAGACATCCCTTCCTGGGCCCTGGACACGGAGGCCTGGAAGATTCAGACGGGGCCTTTGCTCCACCTCCAGGAACTGTATGGCAAGTGCTTTGCACTCAGCCCCTGGGAGACAGGTGCTCAGGGTGGAGAGAGGGTCTTGGGACCACCTGAGGCCCGGGGTGGCTCATGGATGTGGCCCATGTGGTAACCCTGGGCAAGCCATGTAATTTGCAGGCCTTGCTGGACACATGCAGCAGGCATCTCTGCCTACAGGTGCTCTGCACACATTGTCCCCTGCCCCCTACAGGGGAGAGACTTTGTTGGCTTTGCTCGCTGGAGCACACCCACTTTTGCTTGTGGCTTATTGAATCTGCAGTGTTGTTTAGATCATGGAAACTTCCCCGTCCAGGGCTCCTCCAAGTTCCAAGTCCAAGACTTCAGAGGCAGGGAGGACTGGCCTTTTAAGAAGAATGTCTGTGGCACTAAGTCCACAGTTACAGAGCCTGCAGTTATGGTAAACCAGTGGGAGGCCACAGGAACAAGACAGTGACTGCAAGAAACCTGGACCTCTGAGGCCAGGACGGGGCTGATGCCTGCGCGGACATGGTCCAGGCAGGAGGCTGCACGCCGGGCAGAGCCAGGCACAGCTCCCGGCACCAAACCGGGGACCGCGCAGCCTGGGAGGACGCTGACACCAAGGTAAGGGAAGTAGTGCACACTCGCCTCCTTCATACTCTCTAGGGAAATGCAGAAGGCACATAAACATTGTATTATTTAGTGCCAACAGTGCGTTTTATCTTAGGTGGCGTGTGTTTTGTTCTACTGGTGACTTCACGCTCTAAAGCAGGAAGTCTCTGGAATGCTGCTCAGGCTGAGTGATTCTGAGAAAAAGGCTCTGGACTTCCCTCCTGAAACATCCCTGGAGGGTGGGGTCCCAGTAGGACTGTGGGTGGACTGGGGGGCGCAAGCCAGAGCACTGTCCTGTTCCGAGAACACCCAGGGGCGCGTCTGACTGACAGCACGGGGGCCACGTGGTGCATGTCTCAGTGTGGCCGGAGGATGAAGGATGAGAGGGAGAGACACCGGGGTGGGGACTCCAGGGGTGGGCGCGGTCCCCCGAGGGGGGAGGGACAGCGGGGCCAGGGGCTTGCTTGGAGGGGTGAACTGTGACTCTCTGCTCTCTCGCACACCAGGGACTCCCTGCCCCTTCCAGGAGGCTGGGCCAACGGGACCCGCGGAAGCCATGGCCACCCCGATTTTCCTGGCAGCTCAGAGGACGTTCGCACTTTCACTCACAATTCCCGAGGCCAGAGATCCTATGACTGAGCTGGACCCTTCTTCATGGCCCAAAAAGGATGATGGGTGGCAGGCTGCCAGGGAGAAAGGCCACGGAGACTCCACAGAGCACCTACAACAGCAAATTCGCAGTCTGCTGAGAGCGTGGCTCACCAAGGAGCAGGTCCTCGGCCACACAGAAAGAAGTCCTGGTGGCAGCATGGAGAGGGCCACGGAGCAGCCCAGGCCTGCACGCCCTCCTGCTGTGTGTCCTGCTCACTGAATGCTGGGCCCCCACGTCCTTATCCATGGAATGGGAGTCACAACAGTGCCCTCTGAGACACCAGGGACCACACAGCAGGAGACGGGGCACAGGAGGCGGCCCCCACAGGGTTCCCAGCCCCTGCCTCTCCCACAGTGCTCTGCCACTCTCCAGGGGTCCCTGCCACCCAGATTGTGCCGAACTCACCCCTGTGCCCAGGGCACTCAGGGCCCTTACATGTGCTGGTCCCCTGCGGAGAGTCTCCCAGGCCTCCAGGGCTGCCTCCTCCTGCATGTCCTTCTAGATGCTGCGAAGTCATTTTGCCTGATTGCAGGGCCTTCCCTGGGATGAAGCAGCAGAGCACACGGCCCTCAGTGCTCCCTGTCTCGTTTTTCTTCATCAGTATTGCACTCATCCCTATTATGTAAATATGTGTGTGCACATATGCACACATACATTATCAGTCTTGCCCACAGCCGTAACTCCAGCTCCTGGAAGAGTCCCTGGCACATGGAGGTCCTCCAGATGTGGTGACTAACAGGGAATGAACTAGTGAGCTGCACCCCCTACGGGCACCATCCGTCCCCTGTGATCAGACCATCCCCGCCGGAACCCAGGCCTGGGCACCCACCACGCTCCGACATGTGCGCTGGCCTGGCAAGGGCACCTCTCAGTCCTGCAGTCTGTCTAGACTAGCCATGGGCAGGCTGCCCAGGGGCATCTCAGAGAAGGGAGTGTGCACATCTGCAGGCACCAGGGCAGCTCCTCCCGGCTCACAGTCCTCCGCACCCAGTCCGCTGACACAGCGGTGTCCTCCGGGGTGAGCTTAGGTCACCTCAATCCTTCCCCTCCGCTCCCACAAAGTCTGCGGTGCCGCCCACCCCAGAGGGCGATCATCAGGACTCTCCCAAGGAGGCGGACGTTCGGCTCAGCAGCAGGACATATGCGGTGTAACTGGAAAGCGCTAAAGACTCGTGAGGAAGACGGAAGAGAAAGTGGGGAGAGCTGTGAAGTTCACATCCAGGGACTTTAATCACTTGAGGTCTAGTCACCCCAGGCAGCCTAAGAAATGCAGGATTTAACAGCCTGATGGTGGCCCTGAGGTCCAGAGCATGTGACCAGGAATGGAGACACGTGGGTCCCCTCCTCGCCTGGCCTCTCCCCCATGGAGAACACCAAGGACAGCTTGTCTCTGCGTCAGTTTCTCTGCTCTTCTTTACTCATGCTGGCTGAATGGAAGAAGCAGAAGCCACACCCAGGCTGCAGCAATCCACGTGTAAAGGAGCTTAAGCAAACTCTGGCTGCATTCCCCTCCAAGACAGAGGTCTTTGGGGATTGCCGCTGGAATCCCTTGCTTTAGAAAATGTCGTGAACACTGACCATGTGGACACATTGCTCTGGCCCCGCAGCACCTTGGAAGGGCCCATGAGAGTGCGTGGCCCTGGAGGTCACTTTCGGGCATCTGCCCAGGGCATGAGTGGGGCCAGTTGTGCCTGTTTCACAGCCGCCCTCTGGGGATGGCAGTGTATCCACGTGACTAGAATAGAGACACAGACGTGGACGCAGAGTAAAGAGACATGTGTACACACACCTGCCCACGCGCCCCCTTGGGCACTTGTCACCAGAGTCCCAAGGGGTGCTACCAAGGGAGGACTTTTATTTGCATCCTCTTTGGTAGTGGAACTAGTCACCCCACAATTCAAAGACATCACCCCATACCCAGCAGCGACCTCGGCAGTGTTGCTGTGGGTGCACAGAGGATTCATCAAGAGCAGCAGGGTCCCCAGACACTTGACAATCCGATCCTAAGGGTGACCAGTGTCACTCCACCATGGTTTCATGCCAGCCCATTCACCGGGGCCACGTCCTTCCCAGGACTGGTGCTTTCTCGGAAGATGCTGCAACGGCCTGGGTCCACATCCATCTCCCAACCAACACCCAAACGTCCAGACATGTCACCACAGTCCAAGCAGGAGGCCTGGAATCAGGCGACATAGCAGAGAAGGAGCCAGATGAGCCTGAGTGGCCATGGCATAGGGCCAGCAAGAGGCGGGCGCAGGTGGGGACCCACAGGGAGATCCGACTCCCCATCCACTGTGGCACCAGAGGAGCCACACAGCCCTGGGCAGCCTGTACTGGCATCCAGGCTTTGGGCCCAGGTATCACAGAGGAACTCAGGGCAGGTCCCTTCCCCCTCCCTGTGTGCCCAGGAGCAAGTGCTGCAGGCGCAGAGCGGCGTCAGCACAGACGAGCCGAGTGGCGTGCGGCTCCGCTGGCCTTGGCGCAGTGAGCGAGGCCGCCATTCCCCAGTCCCACTGCGCTCCACTTGTTGCGGCACTGGGCACAACAGGAAGGAGGGAGGATACCTGTATCTCGTTTGGACGATGGCATGGGAATGCCTAGCATTTTCGAGAAGACCTGGAGAGGAACTAGGAACAGATGGCCCCATAGGGAAAAAAGCCCCCACTTTCCAGCGGCTCCTGGTTCAGGAGTCCCAGGCAACTGTCAATGAGAAGATTTAGAACCCAACAAAGTAATTCTAAATTTCATCTATGAACAAAGAAGGAGAAAAAATAAGAAGCAATAGAATATTGAGGCGAAACAGGCCCTGCCAGATATTCAAACATTGACTTAGAAAATACATTAGGTTAGATTCACCCTTTTGGTGTGTACAAAACACATTACAGAGGAACCAAAGAATTAAAGGTAAAAGTAAAACCACAGAAAGACTTGACAGATACATAGATGACTATTTATATAACACTGGAGTAGGGGATATATTTTTAATTATGATAGACAAAATCACAGGGAAGAGATAGATTCAATGCACTGAGAGTAAATATGCTCAAGTAGCAAAAACAAAATATTAAAGTTAAAAGACAATCATTTAGGGAAATATTTGCTATGCTCATCAAATTCTTAATATCTTTCAATGTGAAAGATGTTTTATTCATTTTTGCAAATGAATAAAAAAAGACAAGAAGCAAATGCTTAGTTTATAAAGGAAAAAGATTAAATGTGCCACAGAAAACAATGAGAAAGCTTAAACCACCAATAGTCAAAACAATACTAATTAAAGCAACAATGAATTGCTATATTTCACCTCCAATTCACACATATTTTTAATCAGTGATTTGGAAGTTGTGGGATTATAGTTGGTTTTTTATATTCTTTTACTGTCTATATTGTCTGAATTCATGTAATGTTAAATATTACTTGTTTAATATACGAATTATTTTAAAGAGTGCAAAATGTGCCTCATAGCTACACAATGCACCGGTGTGGTGGACTCAGTTCTTCCGAGCCAGAACACCACGGCTTCCCGTCCCTCCACAGGAAGGGACGTCTGTGCGTGCATGGCGCTGTGCAAGTGTCTGGGTGTGAGACACAGATGCTCTGCAAGGCATTTGGGGACACCATGTCCAGGCCAGAGGTTCTGGCTCCTGGAGCTCTTCCCTCCGCTTTGCTCTGCCACACTGAGCCAGCATGTTCAAATCTCAGTGACCAGCATGGCTTGGTGGCTCACTGCCCTCTGTTCGTGTGAGATATGCCACTTGGGCCTCGCCTCCTCCAGGCAGCCTTCCTGGGCATTCCGTGCTGCAGGTGGAGGTGGGGACCCCCTCTGTGTTCCCACAGTTCTCAACTAGCTGGTACACCTTCTTCACCCTGTGCTTCCACTGTCTCACGCAGAGGAAGGAGGAGCAGCTCTCTGCCCAGTGGCAAGACGGAACGCAGGCCGTGGGCCATGGGCTGCAGAGGAGGGCGAGGCCCGTGTGCGAGAAGCCTGGGGCTGCCAGGAGGACGTGAGGCCTGAGCCGGATCTATGAAGGGGATGGAGGGGTGGGGTGGGTGCACAGCGGACACGCATGGGGAGGCAGGAGGCACGGGGAACCTGGGTGGGAGGCACAGGCCCAAGCACAGGAGCCTCGAGCGAGTCGGCAGAGCCCTGAGGATCCATCCTGTGCCCGTCTGTCCACTCAGCCCGAAGAGAAGCTGCTGACGTGACAGCCCCGGTTCAGCAGGCAGGGACAGGCAGGCCTTGTCCATCTCGTGCCCAGAGACATGGCGCGTTTTCTTCCAGAGCCCATTAGCAGAGCACCCCCCACCCACCTGCAGAGAATGGAACTGGCTCGGCGGGGGGAGGCTGGGTCAGCAGAAGCAGAGGCCAATCTCGATTAGCCTAATTAGGAGAGACGCTTGGCACAGAGGCTGCAGGTGGCAATGAGTGTTTACACAAACAGACGCACATTTATGGAGCCTGCAGGCGCCGCAGGGAGCCAAGCCACCGAGCTGCCGGAGCACACAGCAATCATTGCCTGGGCCCCGAGACTCAGGCCTCCAACGCAGGGCTAGACACTGGGGGCGTGGGGTGGAGGGCTTGTGCCCCACGCTAAGGAGCTGGGCGCTGATCCTTCAGGCCAGGCGAGCCCTGCAAGGCACTTCAACTGGTGTCCACAAATCAGTTGTCCATTTTGCAAAGGTCACTACAGAAGCCATGTGCAGAGTAGATGGGGGCAGAAGTGTCCCCAGCAGCTGGTGGTGCTGGGCAAGGAGGACCAGGCAGCACTGGTTGGGGTGGGAAGTGGATATGGAGGTGTCTCAGGAAGCAGGTAGACAGGTGGGCTGCTGTGAGAGAGGGCAGTCCCCACTCACGGCTCCACTGTCTGGGGGATGCCACCGCCTGCAGACCCTAGAGGAGGCCCGGATCTGGAACAGGAGGAATGTCCCCAGGCTCTTCTGATGGGCTTAGCAAGGCTAAGACTCCTGGGCAGACGCTGCCCATTTGCAGACACCCTGCTGTGTCCAAGGAAGCCGCCCCGAGCTTCTCCTCCAAGGCAAGTCAGGCTTCACATGTTCTTGCCAGAGCTGGGGAGACATATTTTGAGCAAAAGTGTGACTACAACGACACTTCTCATGACAAGAAGGAAATGGCACTTAGAGGCATGTTCCAGGAGCCTGACTCTGCTGGGAGACCCTCACCCAGGGCACATACAGTGGAGAGGGGCCCAGTTGGTCCTGTGCACGCTGCACTCCGACCGGCCGCCCCGCGGCTGCCTCCGCTGCAGCACCCTGACCAGTCACCTGTGCTTTCTCCTCTCTCGTGGCTTGTCCCTACAGAAACCTAGAACCATTTCTGGACACCCACTGGCCTGAGCATGTTTGTCGCACAGGGACTGAGGACAACTCAGACGACATGGGTTTAAAGCAGAAACTCCTCCTCTCAAACCTGGCGGGAGCCACTGCCATGAGCTGTGCCCAGGAGAGGGACCCCGATCCCCACAAAGAACAGCCAGGCTTGCCATGCTCCTGCCTTGCTGAGAGGCCCCTGCCCAGACGCAGGCAGGGAGAGTGGCCAGTGACGCTGTCTCTCCCCATCTCATTGGCCACAGGGGCCCTATGAGAGGCACAAACCAAAGGGAGGTTTGGGGGTCTTAACAGGGTCTGGCAGCATGAAGGGGATGGTGTTCTGGTGCCACTGTCAGCAGGGGCTGCAGCACCCCCTCCTTCTGGCACAAGCACTAGAGCACATGGGCAGCCATGTCCCCGGCATGGACGGGCAGGCTGGGACCCAGCCCCTGCTCTCATCTTCTATAGTTCAAAAGGGCTCAGGTCAGGGTGTAAGGGTGCTTGGGACCCTTGCAAAACATGCTGAAAGTGCCCTGCAGAGTCTACGCTGCAGAGGGCTGGCTTTTTTGGCCCTGTCCCCTGGGTACTTCTACATGGTTCATGCAGGGACCAGAGCAGAAGCCCCTGCAGACGCGTGCTCAGCAGGCCCTCGCCCCATCTCCCTGCCCCTGTTTCCCAGGCTGCACTGCCTGCCCTTTCCTCCCTGGCTCCCAGATCATGCCAGCAGCTTCCCAGTGTTGGCCCCATCAGGCCAAACCATGTCTCCTCCATGGCTTAAGATTGAGCAGCCTGTCAATGTCCTCTGGCCCCTTTCCCAGGAACTGCCTGAGAGAGCCCCATCAAGGTGTCCAGATGACAGATCCCCTTCTCTTCTCCCCTGTTCTCTCTGTCCCGAGTGGAGATCTGAGCCCCCACGGCACCTCCCTCCCTTGGCAGGACATGTGTGCTAGCCTCGAAGGACAGCAGGGCTGCCCCATGCTGCACAGGCCACCAGACCGGGGGCGGCTGGACAACGCAGGCTGCCTGATGAGCACACATGTCCTTTCATGGCAGGCCCTCTAGGGCAGCAGCTGACTGTCAGTATAACGTCCCCTACAAGTCCCCACTGGCCACCATGTCTCCAACCATCCCACTCAAACAGAACACCCAAAGGGGCTCTCTCCCACCTCCAGGGCGGCCTCTGTCCTGGGGGTGCTGGCTGTTAGCAAGGGACAAGGTGAAACGCAGAGAGAGCGCACAGAGCATCGCCGAGCTCCTTCACAAGTGCAGACGGCAGGGTGCGCACAGCCCCAGCCTCCCTCTGTTCCAAAGGGAGCTTTGTTTGCTGCAGGTGCGGCTGCGCTCCACATCGGCCGGCTTCAGAAGGGGCCCTTGATCTCCACGGCCTCACATGTTTAAAAGTAGTGTGACCATATAATGTCCAATGTAGGACACTATTAACGACTGTGCTATTAATAACTATGCCAGGGCAAGAGGTGTCAATGGAGACAGGTTAAGTGGGGCATGTGATGTGTTAGCCAAGGAGTTGCAGAGGGCAAGGGATTAACCGGTTGCAAAGACTCTGAGCTTGCAGCAGGAGCTGAAGGCTCACTGGGTAAGAAACACCCTGTTTCCAGGTGCCCGTGACCTCAGGGCTTTGTGTACTAGCACCAGTGTCCGCAGGAAACCCCGGAAGCCTGCCTGAGGGAGAACTACCAGTGCATCCAGAAGACCACCGGCTCATTTCTCACCAACGCCGCTTCTACTCCTTACAGAAACTGCAAATTAGGAACCATTACCAGCTTTTAAAGATGAAGCAATTGGGTCTGAGAGCAGTTCATTGACTCCCCTTAGGCCACGCAGCTGGAGAGCTCATGCTTGCCCTCCCTTACTCCATGGCTGCACCCTGTTTATATCATTAAAATCTGATGACACAGCTTTTCCTTCTGTTTCAAAACTGTACCAAGCTCAACATATCCCATCTGAGCTCATTTGTCTTCTTAAATCAGCAATTTCCTCTCATTGCCTTGTCTCTGCCAGGGCACACTCCCGCTCCACACCCCTCGCCGCAGAAGGGAGCTGCGTGGTGGCTTGGGTGACATGCGATTGGGCTGCACTGTGGTGGGAAGACTTGGAGGGGTGAAGTTGTGGGTCAGAGCCAGGTGGACAAGGCAGAACCAAGACCTGGGCAGGGACGCCAGGCCCGGGGCCCAGGGAGACAGGCTGAGGCCAGCTACCCAGGCTCAGACACTTGGGTCGGGAAAGCAACCAGCACACACCTGAGTGCACAGAGGGCCGGCCAAGGGCGGTGTGAGGCTCCGGAGCGCACGGAGGTGATGCAGGACCAGAGCAGGCTCCGGTGGAGGCCCAGAGCCCACTCCTCTCCCCACTAGGGCAGTTGTTCCCTCATCGCAGTGAGTTGGGACATCAGAAAATCTACAAGTAAAGGAAGAAAACTACGATCCCAGTGCCAAGTCACTATTACTGTTGATCTTTAATAAACTGTCTTCGGTCTCTTATCTTTCGTAAATTGTCAAAATTGTTTAGTTCTTACAGAACTATAATTCTACTTGATATTTCACATGCTATCACAGTTTGCTTTTTTTTCTGAAACCATTAAATAAACCATTTTTGCATCTTAAAAAATAACCAGTGATATCATATAAAATAAGTTGCAAAATATTCCAGCAAATGGATGTGCCCTAATTTCCTTGGCCATTCACTTATTACTGGACATCTGGTCTGTTCTCCATTTTCACTGTTATTAAATAAGCACCCAAGACACACAAATATTCTTAAAACTTTGTCCCCATTTCAGATTAACTTCTCAGAATGGGGATGAGTGGATAGAAGCTCAGTAACACCTTAAGGACTTGGGCACATATGGCCAATTGCTTTCTACAGTCTCTGTATTACTCATTTACACATATTTCAGCAGTACGTTTTCTTTCCCAGCCTGACTTCACTGATCAGAAATATTCAACAGCATTTTCCGAGCCCTTTCTGTATGCCAGACCCTTGGCTATAGCCACGTCCTTCCCCAAAGCAGCAATCCTGGTCCCTGCTCAGCTTGTAGCTGAGTCCAGGGGGCCAAATCAGCACAGACCACCCTGGACGTGCTTGGGGGGGCCTGACAGGGACTGGGACCCCCCCACCACGGTCACACATGGTTCCGGAATCACAACACGTGCGAAGGGACCACCATCAGCCACGCTGGCACAGGCAGAATGGTGGAGCCAGGCAGCCCCACTGGCTGCACACTACAGAAGCACTCTATAAAGGGAATGTATTGGATTGAGCCATATGAAATTGCCAGTAATCTACAATTTTTATCTTCAAAAATGGAAAGTTCATATGGTTAAAACAAATACAATTTATAAAAATATTCATCACAAGGAATTTTGAGGAAAATGAGGGCTTTGGAGTTGTGTGAATCCTGCCTGCGTAGTTCATTTGCTGAGCAACCTTGGTCACGTTCCTTATCCTCTCTGAGTCTGTAAAAAAGATAACTATGTCCTTGTTTCTGGGTTCTTCTAGGCAAAGCCAAAGCCAGCATTATGGGTCTGCAACCTGTGCTAGCACAGGGCAGGTGCTCGGAAGGACCTGCACATGGTTTAGATTTTCTTTAATTTCTCTTAACAGTATTTTGCAGTTTGGGGTATAAGTCTTGCACTTCCTCTGTTAACTTTATTCTTAAGTTTTTTAAGGCATTGTAAATATGATTATTTATTTTTAGATTGTTCATTTCTAGTGTAGAAATACAACTGCTTATTGTATGTTGATTTTGTAGCTTGCCATATGGCTAAACTCATTAATTAGTTCTGATAGTTGGGATTTGTGTGTGTGTGTGTGTGCGTGGTTATCTTAGGTTTTCCATGTAATAGCCTGTGTCATCCACAAACAGAAGTAGTTTTAATTCTTTCTTTCCAATCTGTGTCACTTTTCTTTTCTTGTCTAATTTCCCTGGCTAGAACCCTCAGTACAATGCTGACTAGAATTGCTAAAACATCTTCATCTTGTTCCTGGTCTTAGGGGTAAGGCTTCCAGTGTTTCACCATTAACTGTGATATTAGCTGTGGGTTTTTCATAGATGCCTTTTATCAGGTTGAGAAAGTTCTCATTTATTCTTGGGTTGTGGAGTACTTTTTTAAAGCATAAAAGTCTATTGGATTTTGGTAAATGCTTTTTCTGCATCTATCAAGATGGTCATGTAGTTTGGGTCTTTTATTCTATTGATATGGTATATTATATTGATTATTTTTTGTATGTTAAGCCAACCTTGAATTCCTGGGATAAATACCACTGGGTCATGGAGAATGATCCTTTCTACATGCTTCTGGATTTTTTTTGCTAGCATTTTGTTGAGGATTTTTGCCTCTATATTCATAGGAGACATTGGTCTGTAATTTGGTATTCTTGTGATGTCTTTGCTTGGTTTTGGGACTAAGGTAACACTAGCTTTATAAGATGAGTTGGAAGTTCTCTCTCCTATATCTTGGAAGAGTTTGTGAGGTATTGTTACTATTCTTTCTTTAAACATTTGATAGAACTCAGAAGTAAAGCCATTTGTGCCTGAGATTTTATTTGTGCTAAGTTTTTAAATGACTAATGTTATCTCCTTACTCATTATAGTAAGACTACTTATTTATTCTTGAGTCGGTCTGTAGTTTTTATGTTTCTTGGAAGTTGTTCATATCATCTAGATTATGTAATTTGTTGCTATGTAGTAGTTTATATCATTCCCTTATAATCTTTTTGTTTAATTTCTCTAAACTCTTGCTTTTAGTTATTTGAATCTTTTCTGGGGTTTTTTTCTTGGATAGTCTAGCTAAAGCTTCTTCTATAATGCTGAAGTTTTTAAAGAACCAACTTTTAGGTTCATTGATTTTCTCTACTGTTTTTCTGTTCTCCACTTCAGTTATTTACATTCTAATTTTATGTACTTTCTTCTGTTTACCTTGTGTTTAGTTTGCTCTTTTTTGTCTAGTTTCTTAAGATGGAAATATAGATTGTTGATTTGAGATCTTTCTTTTTAAAAAATATAAGTGGGTATATTTTTAAAATTATAGCTATAAATTTCCCTGTAAACACCGCTTTAGCTTCATCCCATAATTTTGTTATATTTCTATTTTTATTCATCTTAAATTAAATAAATGCAAAGACATCCCACATTCATGGATTGGAAGACTTAACATTGTTAGGATGACAACACTCTCCAAGCCGATCTGTAGATTCAACACAATTCCTATTTACTTCCCAACTCATTTTTTTACAGAAATTGACATGCTGATCCTAAAATTTATGTGGAAATGCTATGGACTTAGAATAGCCAATACAGAGCTACACTAACCAGGACACTGTGGTACTATGTGAGGATAGACGCAGAGTTCAATTGAATAGAATTGAGAGTCCAGAAATAAACCCTCACATTTACAGTCAATAGATCCTTGCTGAGAGTGCCAAGCCCATCCAATGAAAAGGAAGTTTTTTCAACAAATGGTTGTGGATGTCCTTATAGCATATATAAAAACTAACTCAAAAATGGATTGTAGATCTAAAGGTAACAGCTAAATCTATCAAACTCTTTAGAAGAAAGCATAGGAATAAACATTGCTTACTTTGAATTAGGCATTGATTTCTTAGACAAAATACCAATAGCACAAGCAACAAAAGGTAACATACATAAATTGGACTTCATCAAAATTAAATATTTTTTATCTTCAAAGAACAACATTGATAAGCACAAGGACAACCCACAGAATGGGAGAAAATATTGGTATTATATCTGTCAAGAAGCTTGCATGCAGGATATATAAATAATCCTTATAACTCAGCAATAAAAAGACAACCCCATTAAAATGGGCAAAAGATTTCAGTAGATATTTGCTATAGACTATATACAAATGGTCAATAATCACATGAAACGATATTTTACATCATTATTCATCATGGAAATGCAAATCAAAAGCACAATGTGATACCACTTCATACCCACCAGGATGGCTAAAATAAAAAAGATAAGACAAGTGTTAGTGAGGATGCAGAGAAATGTGAACCCTCCTCCCCCACTGGTGGAAATGCAAAATGGCTAAGTCACTGGGAAAAACAGTGTGTTGACTCCTCAAACAGTTCAACAGAGTTACTACACAATCCAGCAATTCCACTCCTAGGTGTATGTTCAAGAGAAATGAAAACACACATCCACAACAAAAACTTGCACACAAATGTTCATAGCAGCATTAATCATAATACCCAAAAAGTGGAAACAACCCAAATGTTCATCAACTGATGAATTCATTTAAAAAATGTTGTACCTCCATGCAATGGAATACTATTTAGCAATAAGAAGAGCAGTACTGACACCTGCTATGACATTGAAAACATCGTACTAAATGCAGGAAGCGAGGCACAAAGGGCCACACATCGCATGGTTCCATGTGATGCCTCAAGTTGGTTGAGTGGCTTTCACCTGTCAAATGCTGTTCTTGGCCCTGGAGATTAATCGGTGAGCACAGCAGACTCAATAGCTATCCTCCTGGGGCTTGCATTCTAATGCAAGACAGCCTTGAGAAGCACGAGTGTGCACATAATTAATTCAGCATAATTAATTATTATACAGTTGTGATATGGGCTAGGAGAGAAGGGCAGGGACTCTTCCTCACCTGGGAGGTTAGGGAAGGCTTCGCCGAGGCAGTGACTCAATTGCATTTCCTTCTTTTTTCCGTCTCACAACATACTTTAAGCATTTTCCCAAAATTAAAATTCTTTATACACATAATTTTTATGTCTACATGATACGCTGCCTGTGGTTGCATCTTACCACTCCCTGGACGATGGACAGAGAGTTTGTTTCCATTTCTACCTATTCTACATACTCCAAGAAACACCTTTGTGTGATATTTTTGTCCATGTTCCTCATTAGCGATTAAGGATAAATTTTACTGAAGTAATTACTGAGTCAAAAGATAGGAGCTTTTTAAAGTTCCTCGTATGTATCACCAAAATGCTTTTCAGCCAGATTGTAGCATTCCACATGCACCCACCCTCACCACACTCTGCCAGCATAAACTGGAATGTTCTCCTCTTTTCTCTCTCCATGCCCCGCCCTCCTGCCGGAGTCTTCCTGTCCTTGTGAGAGGGGATACAAGGAGAACCTCCCCTGAATGTTATTGGTGAGCCCCAGTTCTACCCTAAAGAGTCAGAAAAAATGAATACAACTGCCTTTCCACCTCCCGGCTATTTCAGCACAACGGGAGCTCAACACTGGATGTCAATATACCCACCTGTCTTCCACATGACTTTTTTGCTCCTTTTTCATCTCTGTTTTTATTGTTGCTGTTGCTCATTTATCAGTCCTATTATAAGTCATGCAGGGACTGTTGCAAGTTTTAACATAAAAGATTTGCCCAAATCCTGCTAGAACAGGGCTGGACCTAGACCTGGGTAATTGATTTCAGAGCTGACTAGCTTCATCTTTCTAGCCTCAAAGAATGAGCTCAAACAGGCTGGACTTCAGATCTCAGGTCTTCTGCTCAATAGTTTTAGAACCCTGGGCACGGGTCCATCCCTCTTCATATCTCGGAGCTCCTGGCAATGTGGATAGTCCTATTTAACCACGGCAGTAAACTTGCCATCACAAAGCAGGTCCAGGTGCATTGCCTGACATGGTGGCCCCGTGGGACATGCTCATTCTCCTTGCTGTGTTCTTCTTTCCAGGCCTCAGCAGGCCATGGGGTGAAGCACCCACATGTCCTCTGCATGCCAGGCCCCAAGACATGTATGCGGATTCACAGCTGCTGTCACTCACCCAGCCGGTACAGCCCCAGGGCACTCCCACGGGGCACTGCGCTGTGGGATTACCTGTGGTCATGCATAATCAATGCAGGGAAAAGTCCTGGAGGAGTTTACAATCTTCGAGCGCTAATTGGGTACACGTGAAACCCTAAACAACAAGGTCAGAAAAAAAAGCCTTCCAAGGGGTCCTGGACACTGGGGAAGCTGCAGCATGAGGGCGGGAGTGGCCAGGCTTTGCGGGAGGCTGGGTTTGGAGAGCGGAAGCGAGGACAATGCGCTGGCTCCTTCCCCCTTTTCCCGCTTGGCTTTTCTGCCTGGGACTTGCCGTGCTGAAACATGCCACACTTCCTACTTCGGTGTTTTTGTCATTATCTGCCCCTCCCCGCTAGAAGGCGTGCTCCCTGAGGGCAGAGGTTTCTGTCTGTTTTTCTCTCTGGTGCACCCTCAGGGTGTAGAGACAATGGCTTTTTGACTCTCACTTAACGTTTGTTGAATGAGTGAATGACTGAAGCAGCTGGGAAGCAGGGACAAGGGTGCACAGGTATGTCAGGAGTCTGGGGGAAGCAGAGCTCTGCCCCTTTGGGCGCCGCGTTGAGTTGCAGGACCCGGCAGTGCCCTGCGCCCATGGGCATGCTTGGGCTGAGCCGCCCACCCCTCATAGGGAAGTAGTCCACAGGAGTGACAGGGGAGTTGACTGGAGTCCTCTCAAAATGTTCTAGGTCCTTTTATCTTTGGGGCTCAGGCAAAGAGAAGGAAAAAGTTAATAGATGCTGGATTTCAGAAGCAGATTTAATAACAAATTCTAACTGTGGCATTTTCTAGTCAAATGATTTGTATACAGAGCCTAATATCTTTTTTCTTCGGTTTCCTATCTGCATTATGAGTTCGACTTAGGTGAAATAATGCCTGTGAAACACATGACCTGCTTCCTGACTCCTAGTGGGCAATCAGTAATTGATGTCGATCACGGTGGTGATGCTGTTGCTACCACGGGTTCCAGGTGGGCATCTGATTCCCTTGGGACTTGCCCTGTGTGCAGGTGCAGCTCAGACCGAAGGGGGGCCGGGACCTTCTGCGGCGTACTGTAGGTGTGGGAGGAAGTGAGCATGAGCATTTGGGAGAAGGGTTGGCAGAGTGCTGGCAGAAAGGACAGCAAGCTAGTGGCAACAAACACTGCCTATTAACACTTTCAATGAGTTTCTGCTTTACTGTCAGTCATTTTTCTTGAACTTGGGGGCTTGCACTGCTGACAGAAAGCGCACTCTTACAAGGAGGCTGTCTCCTCACCACTCCCCACACGGCGGGCCTTTGCTCCACTTGGGGCCTGAGAGCCCAGACTCTCCTGTCCACAACCCGCAGCCAGGGGCTGGCGGCGACGGCCAGGCCTCCTGCTCTGGCTTCTGTCTTGCTGTGCCTCTGCTGCCTTTCCATGTGATCAAAGCGACCGCAACATCTTCCCCCAGTGCGTGGAATTTACTTTCCTAACAGGTTTTATGAGTAGTGGAAGTAAAGAGCCATGTCTCTGATCTTGCAGGGTCATCGCCCCTCCGTGCCGCGCAGGAGCCCGGCTGCCACCGCAGGTGGGCGCAGGAGGGCGGCGCTGCAAGCACGTCCCGCACTTCCAAATGCACAGTGCGTGAGGCCCGGTTCTGACCACTGCGGCTTTGATGCTAAATAAAGTGGGATAATGATGGGAGGAAAGGGAAGCCAGGTCACAAATCTCTCCAAAAGAAAAGGACAAAAGTCAGCAAAAACCTTCCCAACTGCCTCCAAGCAAGGGA